>JAQIWI010001388.1:0-16829 GCA_034698825.1 Deuterosminthurus bicinctus | reverse complement strand
GGTGATTGCTGCTCTCAAGAGGGCCTTTCCGAAGATGATATCTTATTTACAAAAGAAACGGATGGCAAGAAGAAAATGTGCTGCTGGAACCATAATAATCCCACGATAACATTTGTTGTTATAGCGAGGCACATTTCTTAACAACTATTAATTGATTTAATTGTCGATGTGGGATTTAGTAGATGTTAACTTAATACTACAGCTAAATGTAAGCTGTAGATCGCCTAAAGAATGTGTAGGAAACGAAAACTCGACTCCTTCAGTCCAGTTAGATTGATCACATGCATAAGTTAGTATTGTTATTAAATTTAACATGGAAACTGCTTTTAAAATATTGGCTCCAAATGTAATGTCTTTCACTCAATTTAATTTCGAAATATTGGCAAAAGAAAATGGGTCTACGAGACATTTTTATGCTTTTGAATGAGTGAGTTGTTGGCTGTGGAAATAAGGGAACCTAAGGGGAGGGGTATTGCCTCAAAAGTAGAATTCACTCTTGAGGGTTGAGTGAGTGAATATGAAATGCACATCCCTGGCCAAATTCACTCCGTCCGTAGACATCCAAAACGCGAATGACCAACACCCATCCGTCTGCAGCTTTGTTTTTAGCAAAGGCGTCCAGCTCATTGTCTGGATCGAATGCCGTGCCCAGCCATTCTGCTAGATCAGTCAAATAACTTTTGGATGAGGTTATGACGAATTTGAATTTCTAGTGCAGTTCACAACCAAAAGACGTGCCCCTGCCTCTACCAGCACAAAATTGTTATGTAAATAGATTTCTTTATTATCTTTAAACGAACCGAAACCGTAAAATTACAGCCTGACCAAAAACCTTTCGAAGAATCTGACAGATTCGGCATGTGACAGGAAAATCAATCAAATAGTTTTTTGTGCAGAAAGTTTAGTTATTTGGTGTTAAACAAGAGGCTCTTCACTCTTAACATATTAGTTTTACACACACTCACATTGTCAGCTACGCTTGCAATTACCAAAGGCACACGAGCGGGAAGTTTTTGCAACAGAAGCTCTGGCCTTGTGTCACAAGTTCATCGAACAAGCGCAACAAGGTTGGTCGAATCATCCTGCAGTTAAACTGTATTATGATGGCAATGATGACAACTTCATTTATTTTTTAGGTTCTACTTATTCAATGCACTGGCGACCATTCAGTGTTTCAAGACAGGTCGCATGGTAACTCGAAGTCAGGAAGGAATTACACCGCAACAACCAACAAATTATTAAAGACGGTAGCAAAGGAAGTGGAGGAAACGGGCAAAGACTCTCAAGCTATATACGAGAAACTAAATAAGAAGACAGCAGAGAGAAGCGATTTTTATGATCGGGAGGCTGTCATAGCTGCAAGAGATAGGAAGCAAATAGAGAATGTGAAGCACAGGAATGAATTTAAAAATAGGCTTCTTCGTTGCGGCATTTTCAGTGCAATTGAAATGGGTCGCAACAAAACTTTAGGGAAAATTATTCTAAGGCATGTTATAAACCCATTTGATTTGATGGCCGAGCCCGCAGCTTTGCGGTTTGCATCCCATTTACTCCTGGCGGCTGGTCGTGAACCAGACATACCTCAGTATCTGTGTTACGGTACTATCTTCGATTTGGCACACGCTTATGCAAGTGTTCTCGTCATTCGGAATATTTATATTGTTGGTGACCCTCTCCTGGCTTATTCTTTTTAATTCACGAAAAAAAGCTTGAGACTGTACACACCGAGTTTTTTCGAAAGGCGGCAAAAGTTGTTCACTTAGATCCACTGTCACTTTCAGTTCCGATAGTCTTTGACAGGGAGCGCGCTATTTCTAATGCTGTCCGGAGGGTCGTTCCGTACGTGAAGGTGGTTTACTGTAGCAACCATATAGTCAGAGATGTAAGGTACTGGGTGCGAAACGCAGTAGGAAGGCACGACGACGTCAAAGTTTTAACAATCATGCAAGGCGTATGCTTAACTGTGAAACTGGGCAAGAGTTTGAAGGTTATGTTAAGCATGTATCCGAAATGTGGAGTCAAGAATTCAAAAATTACTTTGAGAAAGAGCTGTATAGTGACATTAAGACTTGTGCTGCTAAGCTCTACACAGATCAGATTTCAGCATTCCAAGGGAAAACGGTAACCAATAATATATGCAAAAGTTTGAACTTTATGATAAAAAATTAGAATAAGTGGAAGGAATTAAGAATTGATTCTCTTATTATGTCTCTCTTCAATTTGCAACTGGGCTTGCTCCAAGAATTCGATCGAGCTTTTAAGCCCGCAGGATTTGGTCGTTATGTCTTGAAACCAGAGTATAAGGCATTCAGGAGCCCGGTTACTGTACCCATGTATATGACATGGACTTTCTTGGAGACGTTCAGGGAAGGAGTTTATATGCCCCAAGGTAATATTGAGAAGCCACATAATTACATGCAATCAAGATCGGCGTTAGCAAAGCTAACGTGCAAACATAATCTTCTTTCATTAGATTCTCGTGCAGAAGTCTGATTCCGAGACGTTGGACTGCACCTGCAAAAGCACAGGCAATCTTATATTCGTTGAAGGTGGATATATCTGACGACAAAGAAAATTATAGTCTTAGTATTTTACGTAGAAAAGGTAGAGGAAAGAGAACAGGTAGAAGGTCCCTAATGCTGATGACCTTATCAACAATGTTGACCCCGCCTTCGATTCGGATTTAGCGACGTTGAACACACGCTCTGACCTACACCAAGATAAAGAGGGTTACGAGGGCTATAATTTGGAACAGTAACACAGGGATGAATTAGCACAGTCAGACTCTCATGAGGATGAAGTAGTTGCTACATCAGAAGGCTGCCGGTCTGAAGACGACGATAGCTTTCAAGCTATCCATCACTACGACCAGGAGCAGTTCATTGATCCAGTTGATAACATTTCTATCCCACGCAGTAGCATAACTGGCTCAAGGAATCTTTGTCAAGATCTTGGTAATTTAATTTATTTTTAAAATTACCAGGTGATCTCATTCGACTTTAAGTACTGACATAATCTGTTTTTAATGCAGATGTACCAGATTTTCTGCTTTTGTCAAATGCTCCGAACAGTTGCCAAGAAGGTGGATATCAAATTCCACTTAACAATGCTTAGCACCAAAACAGTGGATTTATGAGGACATTCTTAACGATATGACTCGCTTGTTTACTAAGAGCTTGAAGTTGGAAGAATCAGTTGCTCTAGTGAACACACACGAATTCAGCGTCGTCAGAAAGGCGGCCTCATCACGATACGTGATGGAAGCTTTGTGATGCCAGGGCGTTAAAAGTGATGTTCTTGTAGTCAATATTTGCATGAACAGTCACTTTGTATTTACTGTCGTCCAACGGTCATTGTCTTCATTGACTCACTTGAAGGATTATTTTTGGTGGCGGCGACTTATTCCGTAGTATACAGTACCGGCTCAGTTGAATTCAGTGGTTCAGCAATATAGTAGCTGGTTCAGTTAAGTTCAGTGAAGTCAGGTAGTGTCGGCTCCGAGGTAAGCTTTAAAGAAATTCGTTAAGTGTACTGTATTGAGTTTTAAATACTCAGGGATTGGTGAAATTGTCTCTTAACCTTGAATTGTTTTTCTTATATAGAAACTCCAGAGTTAATTTTCTCTAGATTTTCTACGTCAAACAACGAATTTACTCAAAGGCCTTTCGGTATTTTTTAAAACTCGAAACCTTTCCAATCGAGATTCTCCTATTCCACCCTTGACAAAGAACAATTTTAGACAAACTCATGTTCCAAAGCGAGGGGGTTACATATACAGTTGGAACTGAAAGAAAGTCAATTAGTATGGAGTGACTTTAATATGCCTACCCACTCAAAAAAAAGTCATTATGCTTCCACCAGATCATACGACAACGTGAAAATTTCCAGGAATCCGATTTAGAAAATTGTAATCTTAGTCGTAAAATTTAGGTACTCAACTACATTGCCCTGAATGGTTTTCTCCATACAAAAATTTTTAAACAGCAGTTTTGAACCGGCTCTTATCCTTCATTGTAGTTATTATGAGAATTTACAAACTTGCAATGTGTAAATACTTAGGCTACTTCTAAACTATTTGGCCTAATCTCCTTTCCTAACGCATCCCAAAGGTAAAAACTGTGGACGGTTTTACACTTGACCATACATTTAGTACCCGTTTCTGCTTACTAAAAATCTAAGAATAACCTTGGAGCTTACGCATTTCGTCGCAATGTTTTCATATATTAATTTTTTTTGAAAGCTGAAGTGTCCCGACGTTTTAGCTTGTGACTTAATATTATCAGGAGTTTTAGCCTTGAACCTTCATTACTTCATGATACTTCCGCGCACGTTTCTTCATCCAGCAGTTCAAGAACCTAACAAGCTGCAAGCGCTGCGATAAGAATTGAGCCAGACGTAATCTGGTTTGAAACAAACGCATTCAAATTCCATGACTGGCGACACCTTGGATAATATAGAATGCGCTGCAACTCAACCCTGAATTCGGAGCATGGTATTTTCCAAAACTGACATTCCCATGGTTCACTGTCATCCATTTGATTAATACCACGGGACCAAGAGTTGGAAGTAGGTGTAAACATAATTGCACATAGTGCAAACTAGACATTTCTTTCCAGAAGTAACGGTGACCTTGTTTGTCCTGTGTCAATCGCTTGACGTCCAGGACATAAGATATGGTTGGAGTTCATACTGAAAAAGTTGGATGGTGTCCCTTGAACACTGCACTACTAACCTGGTCTTTGCAACCCTTTCCAGTAGATTTGCAGTCGTACCACCTGGTGTAACAAAAAATTGAACATTTGATAGAAAACTGTTTTTCAGTCGACAATTGTAAATTGAATTGAATTGTAAATTATTTGACCTAATTACCCGAATAAGCTTGGAAGCTGCGCTGCGTCACATGTACTCGAACTGCATATTCACGTGACACTCCTATCTGTTCTTCGCGCGAATCTCGAGAAATGGCTCCTTAAGAAAAATTGGAAGTACAACACAGATCTGTACAGGATTGGGTCTTATTGTTGTTTTGAAAGACTTAAGTTTGAAGCACGAGGACCAGAAGATTCTTGTCAAGTAGTGAGTCGACAAACTGTCCAGTTATCTAATTCAAATTAAAGGTTATGACAACTATGGAGCCACTATTTAAAACGCAAGAGAAACAACAACTGAGCCATAGTTAAGACCAATCATTTGTTTGCGAGACTCACCTTACGTTTTGATGGCGTTCTGTATGAAAGGTGAGTAGAGGAACGTGTTCTTTTGAAATGTCCTTTGCAAGCAAGTCCGTTCGAATGAGGATCATCTTGGCAGCAAAAAATCTGAGGATCGTTTGAGCTCATGCATCCTTCCAGTCCTTGGTAGTTTCCAGTACTACTCAGTCACGTCACCTAGTGCAATAAAAAATTTACGTCTTTAAAATTTGATTTTTAAATTCATCTTTAGAACCCAAAGAAGGATATAGAAAGTATTATTCTTACCGATGTCATGCCAAAACTTCTCTTTATGACAAAATTATCCCCGTGTCACTGCCGAAAGTCCCACATACACACAGACGGACTATAAGTTCGCTCAAGGCGTCATCACTCTACCGGGCAAAATCACAACGTCAAACTTTTTGTTGCATTATCCACCTGAAATCAACATTATTGTCGTGTAGTTTTCAAGTGAAATTTACGCTTGAACTTAAAGTTTTCAGCGGGGCACTCATAGGAAAAATAGATGGGACAGACGGAGGTTCCTTACTTCATTACATTACAAGCGTACAGTCAGCCCTTCTATCCAGTTAAAAATATCTCAGTTTATACAATGGGTTTTCCAGCCTTACCAACAGTTTCCCAGAACAAAGAATGTGGATAGAGTCCAGCCAATGCGTACTTGTAATTATAACTTGGGTCCTTGCTGCTTTTATAAACTTTGCTGGGAACATTTTAGCACTCGGACAGGCTAAAGAAGCCTGTCCGAAGCCATGCAGGCTTCCCAGCCCGACTGAATTGAACTCGTGCGCAGTGCAATGCAATTAGATACAGCCTGAGAGCTAAATATTTTCAGCAAGAAACTCCTTGTCATGAACGCTCAGATCAGCTTAAAGGATTATCTGAATCTGCAAGTAAGATGAGGGTCTGCGTCTGGTCTGCCATTTCTCATATGTCAACGACCCTTTGGATTAATGATGGAAAAATTAAATGAAACAGTTGGAGATTAATAAATAATCACATTCATACAGACAACTGTTCCCCCTTGGTAGTAACACGCATCAGCTTTTCATCGCAGTGAGTACCAATTGTGACATCTTCGGTCCCACCCAATCACATAAATACAGAGAGCAAAGTTGTTTCGGCCATTGCCGAGTTTTATGAGCAGGAAAATGAGCATACCTGCTAAATGCAAAAACCTTCGCCTGAAACCAACTGAACTATTATCATTCCTGAGCCAGTACGAAGTGAGTAAAAGGAAATGACACTAGAGGAAACGAAAGTCAATGCACCCATGGATTGGAAACCACCAATAATGCTAAGCCTCGTGGTGTAAGGGCAAATGAGCCATTCTGAAGATGAAAGTAACTAGCTGATTGCTAAGTTTTATTTATCATTGAAAGATATATTGGAATCAAAAGGAAATGAAATTGAAACGAGAAGGAAAGACTGAAAGCAAATGGCTACAGTCAAAATTCAATAATAATGTTTTAACTTTACTACTGAAAAAAATTAAATCCGTTCTGTTCTAATTGAATGAAGATTTTTTGGGTCCAGATAGTCAGAGCCTTGTATAGGAAGATGTCCAAGTGCCTGTGATGAGAGCAATAATATTATTAAGTTATTATCTTTGTGTAGCCTCCAAAATTTTTCGTTTGATCATGCATGGAAAAAGTACGAAAGGGGTGAAGGAATTTGGAAAAAAACGTTAAGACTGTATGATTGTGAGCTCATTGT
This sequence comes from Deuterosminthurus bicinctus, assembly GCA_034698825.1. Taxonomy (NCBI): domain Eukaryota; kingdom Metazoa; phylum Arthropoda; class Collembola; order Symphypleona; family Bourletiellidae; genus Deuterosminthurus; species Deuterosminthurus bicinctus. The sequence goes on along the minus strand of JAQIWI010001388.1, from coordinate 9,900 downwards.
AGAGATACTGACCCTGCTACGGCGATTTGGATACCCCATCCCTAATTCATCATCGATTTCGTCATATATCTAATATCACCTGACTGACCAAGTAGTGGCACTTGCATAGAACCACTTCGTTTCGTCTGACCAGATCCCGAACCTGAACCAAAAAAGGAAAAAACCATGTAATGTTGTGACACACAATTCAGCCCAGTACTGATGATTTGACATTGTATTACTTACTTCCTAAGGCCTTTTTAAAGGTGACTGAAGATTCGAAATTCCAACCCCTTTTTAAACCAATTTAAAGCTTACTTCCGTCTGACATTAAGTAATTAAGTCCGTATAACTTACTTTGAGCTGATGTATCATCAATGAAAACCACTTAATAAAACAAAGATTTTACTCAGGTTTTTAGTTATTCAAACTTGAGTCTTAAGATTCATTTCAGTAAATAATGCACCAACAACCACTCCGTGTGACCAATTTTGGCTGAAAAACAAAGCAAAAACACAGACTTTAAAATGTCTTGAAGCACAATCGTGGGCTATGAACTTTTTTTTCCAAGTGCGCAATACAAACCTGTACGAAACCAGTTTCCGTTGGATTGACGAACTGAAATTTGCAATGAGAAATTAATTTTGTAGTACTTGAAAGCATACTTGTTGCACAAAGTTGTTATCCTCTTAGCCAGTACGGTGCTAACCTTGCCAATCCATGGTTGATGTGCGAACTAAAACAAATGGAATTTCATTAATTTACTTTAGTTGACATAATTCTTGGCTTTGCAAGTCATTTTTACTCACAAATCAATGCATCCTTGGGCTCAGTTTGATTCCACAAGACTGAAAAACAATAATAAAGGGTATATTTTAAAGTGATCAAAGTGTGACTGAGACTTTTAAAATATTTTTAGTCAGTATTGCCAACCTGCTTCAAGGACGAGGTCAGTCAGAACTGTAAACCAAAGAGGTGGAATTATTAATTTTATAAAAATTAACACGATCGTTTTGAGCACAACATTGTTATTATATTTGCAATCAGAAACACTGACCTTGAAGTGGGAAATCATCACCGATGCACTGGACTGGAAAACCATTCGGATACAGTGTTACACATAATTACATCATGAACATATTAATAATTACCGGATTTATTTCTCACTGAAAGTTCTATGTAGTCCAACAGTACCTGCAAAAAGGATTTGTATTGAATTCTACCAAGAAGAACATATTCATGCTTTTTCAATGGAAAATACACACATGTCACGTTTGGGAAAGAGTCCATTGGGTCCGAGACGCCTGAAAACAAAAAAAAATACTTGCATTATTAGCACTTATTGAAACAATGTTCAGATAATGAATGATTCTCAGTTTCAAAAACGTACATTTTAACTGGCTTCTGCTACCCAAAGGTAATTTGCCTATGAAGAAAAAGTCGGACAATTTTGCAATAATTTCAAGTACAACTTAAAGCTAACAAATGTTTGCTTTTTTTTAATCAGTAACACAAACCTGTCACCGTGTTTCCTTGGATATTGGCTGAAAAATGAAACATTGGATTGTATTTTACAGCAAACCATCACGTGTCCTTGCATTTGCTTTAATGTACATACCTTGAACTTGAGTCGTGTCCCAGGTGACTGAAACAACATTAAGTATTGATTTACAATGTTGTATTAAGCATAGCTACGGATTTGAATCTGTTAACAACGCATACCTGTAATAGTTGTATCATCCCCACAGGGAACTGAAAAACAAAAAATATAAAACTATTGCGGTTCTACAAATAATATATAAAATCAGGCTACATTCAAGGTCATTTAGACCAGTCATTTGTGCACGGTTTAGCTCCATCTTGAACCAAGATTTCAAAGCGTAAAGCAACTTTAAAGCACATAAGCACTTGCACACAAACAAAAATTTGTACTTACGTGTTGCAGGGCTCTGTCTTGGTATACGTATTGCCCCCAGTAGTTCTTTTACGAAACTGAACGGATCCGAAACCGTTTCCTGTGAGTTCTCTGCAATAAAAATCAATAGAAAAACATCAATACCATCACTTAAAAGATACGATATTATTCAACTGAGATTGATTGCTGAATGTTTAATAATAAGTTTGCTACCTTCCGCAGGCCCCGTTGGTTCAAAAGCAAAGGCATTCACACATCACTCAGGATCGAGACGCACCAAAACAAAGTAGCGATGACCAAATTTATCTTCATCTTGCTCTCACTAACCAACTTGTTAATCACTTTCAAATGATGCTCCTTCAACGGATGACTGCTCCAAACTGACCGTACGACCAAAGGGGCGGTCTTGTTCTCAGATATGTTAGCAGAAAATATGCGAACAAGCAAGATTGACTTATGCTTTGGTTACAGAGGAATATTGGGCGCCTTTCTTACCTTGACAGTAATTGGAACAGTTTTAGAGCTCGTGATGGGCGTACGGAATGCCAAAGACGAGTGAAAGCCCGGTAAAACTTTAAGACAAGGTTGTAATTTTGCCTATTCACAAACTAACAGGTTTTCTGTGCATCGTGCAGGTTTAGGCACTAAGATGTTGTAAGCATTCTCTGTCATCAACAACATTCAAAAGTGGCAAAACACAAAGGCCGGTGGTGGGAAAATTTTTGGATGCATTCATGGACTAAGATTCTTAAGCATGATGCGGGTTATTCTGTTCCATACTTGGGTCATGATCAGCTACGTTCCTTTCTGGAATAGCGTGGATGTCAAGAGGGTAAGTAAAAGCAGTTTAAATGAGCTCCAATAACTATTGAACTAACTGTGGCTAACTCTAAATTTTTTTAGGTACACGAAACGTGGTCAGTTTTAAAAATTATCAACGGCACGCTGTCAGCTGACACTTTCTTTGTCATGGCAGGCTTTCTGGTTGCTAACAACCTGCTAAAAATTTACCAAAAGACTAATGGGAAGCTCAATATTAATATGTTTTACATCCATATCGATACCTACGGTAATTTTTTTACACTTTCTTGTGCCTCATTGCAGCTGTTTAGACATGCATTCATAATTGCTGGCTGACTCCAACGTATGCGTATGCCGTCTTAGTCGGGATTATGGCAACTATAATGCCTTACGTGAGCAGTGGACCTTACTGGACCATTATGGATACATGGGGACAGTTCTATAAAGACAATTGGTGGACAAACTTGCTCCATATTAATAACTTGTACAAAACTACAGAGTTGGTAAGTTTTTACCTAAACTTTTAAAGTAAGATTTTTAGTTAAGAAATGAATAAGAATTTAATTTGGTTCAAATTATAATTGCATGATTTGGTTAACAACAGTGCCAAGGGGAAGGCTGGTACCTTGCAATTGACTTCCAACTTTACATTCTCACTCCGTTCATTAACAAGGCCAGCTGCGCGTCCTCCTAGTGTGGCACTTTGGGACCACTTAGCATAGGACGTGTGAGCCTTGGAATATAGCCTGAAGGGCCTTAATAAGCTCGGTAATTACCGGACTAGTCCGGTAAATTTACTTTGAAAATCCTGCTGAATCTATTTTCAAAATCGTGCGCAGTCTACTTTTAAAATCGTGCTGAATTTTTACACTCACTGACATTGTGAATTACGCTCCCATTTGCCAAGGGAGCTCGAGCGGCATGTTTTTAGCATCAGAAGGTCTAAAGCCTTGTGAATACAGTTGGTTACGGTATTTAATTATTTGTAAACTTTCATTTCGCTCTCTAGCTTGGGTGCCATTAAAACAAAGGATTGGAATCCATTATTGCTTGGGCATAAAAGTTAGGCACTGGAACGCTATGTGCGTAACCTTACCACTCTTCTGTTGTTTGGTCCAATCATAGAACCTTCAGTAACATGAGATAACTTTTGTTCATGAAGTCTCACTTGGCAAAAAGCATCACTGATCTGAATATTTGAGCAGAAGCTGTGGCTGGATTTCGTCAAATTAAGTATCCAGTCGACTGCTAGACTGAAAATAAAACTGCCAGCCTCATAATTGTTTTTCATGTTGTAAGTTTGTCGTAGGATTTCCAGTTTAAAGCCCTCATCACACACCCTGAGATGAGCATTTAAACTTAAACTTCAACTTTTTCCACAGGATCTAGTAGCAAGCTGAGTCACTTCAGACTAAGATACCATAGAGTCATTTATTGTTCGTGTCATTGACAGAAAAATAAGGCATTCGGCTATTGCATATTTGAAGCATCTCAGTCATCTGCTTTTTCCAGTAAACATAAAAAGGATTATTTTAGTGGTTTTCCCAATGTTAATCTTCAACTTTCCAGTTTATTCCACGTTTTTTGAAACTCAATTTTTTTTGAATATTTGAGGCCTAGATATAGCATGACATGAATGAATGGTGTGGAATATGAGAGCTTTGTTAGATGCTGCTATTGTTAGCACATACACCTAGAATTTGAGCTCTTCTATATACTTGATCTTCAAAATAACGAGCTGAAATGGAAGCCACCGGACCTTGTTTTATTGAAGCAACAGTAGGGAAAATTTATCGTATTTGAAATCTAAATAAAACAGTTAAGCTTTCAAAACTGACCTAGCATGTGCTTTCTTCATGGTAACTTCGTTAAAACATTCAAAAAGTCAATGAAATTCTCACCATTGCATTTTTTATTTATTCTATGCTCATCTCAAATTGTTCTGAGGATCTTCTGGGCTGTCTGAGAAACATCCAGTCTGCAAAATGAGCATTTAAAAACAGGGCTCTTGTCGGGATGACGTCACTCGTTGTACTTTGGTATGGTGGTGGGAGCAAATTGCTTGCGGCATGCAATGAAGGTATGAATGTAAAAGGCACTGAGTTCATCTACCATACGGTATGCATTTATTATCTGCATTATCTTTTTATAAAAAGAATCGTTAGTGCGATGTCTTTGGCACGACAACATTGTGGAAGTAACTGCATTTTCGAATGAGAAATAGCAACCTTGAAATAACTAGTGAAAGAACAAATGGTTTCTAACGAGTGGACGAAGCTTGGCAAGTGGTTTGCATAAAAGAAAGAGAGCAGGCTATGGTCGCTGGCATCCAAAATCCAAAAGCATCATCTTCGAAGTTTTTCAAGAAATAAGTTAACAACACCTATGCTCAATTCCAGAAGCTGAACGACATCATAAGACGTTCAGTAATATGAGACGTGGCTAAGGTCAAACATTCCATCGTATCAGCATTGTATTAGTTGCAAATAACTAGTTTTTACCATTTTCAACCCCTGTCAACCGGGTTGACCTGGAGTGACCTGTAGCCCGCAAAAAATCGGGATTTAATTATAACTCCGGAACGGGTGGGCCGATTTCGACCATTTTTTATTAATAAATATTTCCAAAATATGATGATCTGCCCAAGCAAATACCGAATTTCATGATAGTTTTTTTAAACATGTGTGAAAAACGTAAAATTTTGGTACAAAATTGCCTGTAACTTTCGTTCAAAATCGAAGTTTAAAAAAATGAAAAAGGGCGGTTTGCAACAGATTACTTCCTATTGAACAAAAAACAATTCGTCCAAATCGGTTGAAAATTAGGTGAGATACTCATGTACCTTTTCCAAAAATTGCATAAAAATGCTCATTTTAAATGTTTTTCAGTAATTTCGAAGCCTTGATGGTTAGATTTTCCATTCTAAAACCTTAATTAACTGCAAAATAGATCACAATCAAGTGTATCGAGTTGTCCAAAGTGTAATCTTGATCAAATTTCTAAAATTTCGCTGTTCCGGGTATCAAAGCTCTGTTTACTTTGGGTACACAACATATTCGATAAAGTTTACACTTTGGTCTTTTTCTGCTTTTAATCCTACCCCAAGCCCAGTCGTCTTGGCATAAACTTGAGTTAGAATTTGGCAATTATTTTAACAGCGGCAAACCTTTCAGATCCCCACAAGAGCTCAGCAAATCAACACCCTATGTCGCCGCCGCCACAAAAAGAAGGACGACCTACGTAGCAACTATTTTGGAGCAACGTCCAACCCAGAAGCAAAGCAACAAAAGGTAAGAAAAATCGGCACTGATAATAATAATGAATTTATAAATCCCCCCGTCTCACGAACGTTTGAGTTCATTTTTAAAGTTAATTATTCAAATTGTATACAATAATAATAATTATTATTTCTGAATTGTTTCTATTTTCAAATCTGAGGGCTCACTTTGTGCATCTTATTGTGCTTATGTTGTGCGTCGAAGGGCTACTGTCGACGCCGTCAGGCCAATCGCTGGTGTCCAATATGTCTCGTAAAAACGATAGTAACAAGACACAAGATGACCACCAAAAATCAAAGTCGCATGAAAGGACTTTTCTCATGAAACGGGAATGGATATCAGCAGCAGAAGTAAGGGCACCTCTAATCGCAATTGGATTTCAGATTTTAACGAGTGATTATCTGCAAATTGTCCTTCACTTTCCCTTTCATTAAATTCACTTTAAGTTCTTACATCTCAGTTCACTCTCAAGCACACTTTTGCATCCACAATCTCCAAGCTATGAATTCTCGGATTGAAAACTATTTCTCAGTCGTTTTTACATTCAGATTGAAATTTCATCTCAACTTACATGGACTCAAACCTTCACACTCCCAATATAGTATTATTGCGTACTGGCCGGTCTCATATGGTCAACCAGCCCCACCTCATTGCATTAAGCCCAAGTGCATAAGAGCGTGACCCAATACACAAGAAGTTAGAGCTGCGGTTATTGCCAGTAATAATAACAGCTACATCTATCCAATGCGTCTCATTGCATTATACCCAGCGAGTTGTACTTCTTTGTAATGGAGGAGCTAGGCTAGCTGCTCAGGCTCCACACAAGTTTAAGTTTAAAATCATTTCTGACAACTCGTTTTGCGTACTCAGCCGCTTGGATTTCGACGATGACATCGTATTGGAAGAGGCATCAAATCGACGATAATCTTTTTCTTGTTTTTTAATTTGAATTTCAAGCTAGTCAAATATGAATTTTTTTCATTGTATTATTTTTTTGTATTTTTAAAGAGTGCCGACGTGTGAACTGGATGAATTTGGCTTACGACTGTGCCACCAACTACAGATATTCCACCAATAATCGCCTCTTCTCAAGTGTCATATGTGGGAGCCATTTGTGGGGGTAAGTTAAATATTTCACGAAATTGTTTTTTTATTGATGCTTACTTAATTATTTTTTATGTTCTTTGCAGTTATATCAGCTGTTTTCATTGAGACGGTATGAGTAGTTGGTGTAAACATTATACTTATGCACTCGATGATGTGTGTTGCCTGAACATCAACAATCATTCGGAATAAGGGAAGAACCTCCAGCCAATTGGGACTTCAATTATCATCGTGGCCAAGGGAATGACGAGCTTAACGCTGTGGAAATGATAACCATTATGGTGAAAATTAACACAAGTAGTTGACCAATGGTCTTTTATGTTACTAAAAATTACTTCATAACTCTAAAGCATTATCATGTTACTACACGTCACTACATCATACTAAAACATTATCATGCCTTTCACTTCGATTGTGTTCTCGTTGTCCTTCGTCCTACTCACTAAAAATGCGGTGGTCATCTCCATACGGTTTGACATTCACGATTTCGTGCTTGACGAAAGCTGAGAGCCGAAACTGTTGTAAACTTGGAATTCCCCATTAGTCATGTCAAGTGTTTCGTCATTATTAATCCGACCGAATCGTAATGTGGTTAGTAAGCATCACGCCTTCCGGCAGTGATAGATTAAGATCGTGCTTTGACACTTAAGATCGAAACCGTTATGACCCGTACGCGGCCGCAGACTTCATCTCCCGCTACGACGCCTTTGAGTCCTCTTTCAAATGGGATGAAAAAGGAAAACGAAAGAGGCAAACGTCGGAATGTTCTTCACGGGTACATTCAAGGATTGGTTTAAACCCCCTACCAACAATGACAAGGACTCATTTTGCGACGAACTGAAGACATTCTACAATCGACGGCAGACACCGCCCTCCAAAAACGGAAGAAGCTCCCCAACGAAACCTTTGACGACCTTCACCGACGTCCTCAAACAAGTCTGTTGGCTCACCAAAAAACTCTGCCCTGCAATGGCAACTCAACTAGCGGCACGCAAACCGACAACACCAGCCGTTGTTTTGGCGATGTTTCACGAATGGAAAGAACTTCATACTCCTTATGGGGATCGACGTCTCATCATCCTCTACAACGTCTACCCCACAGCACCTCAGCAATCAGGAAGTCTTCGTCAACAACTTCGCCAGAAGGATCAAGTCATCAATGCCCTCCAGGCCCAATCGGGCCCATACCAATACCGAGAACGCCCAAAAAACAGCCGATCCCACTCGCCCTACCGACAAGTTCGCTTTTGCTACGACGATGAACTCTCTTTCACCCGCTATTTTGACCAGTACGAACCGTTGCAAAGATCACTCTCCGCCTCATCCATCGGCCCAGCTGATTACAATCCAAACGAATGATCCTAAGAACCTACAGTACTGGCAGCGACATAACCCTTGGGACAAGTTCCTCACTTGCATTTCTACGTTCAAGGAATTCCACTAGTCGCAATGCTCGACAAAGGCTCTTCCAATACCATCATCAGCCTCCACGCCGTTTAAAAACTGCCTGGTCCGCTCAACATTCAAGCATCCTCAACAGTGGCATCAACACTTATGGCAACGTAGAACTCGAAATTTTCATCCAAAAAGGATCCTGTACAAAAATCAACGCCATCATTGTCAATCACGCCCAGCATACCGACATCCTGCATGGAATAAACTCTTTCCAATCATGACAACTTCAACTGAACTTTACCAACAATAACATTCTGTTCAGCGAACCTTCCCCTGACGGATATGACACGATCAACTACCAGATTCCGCTTGTGCTGCTTGGACTCACCATGGACCAACAATGCAAAAACATTACGTTATCGGCAATTTGCAACAACATCATCGAAGTTCAACCGCGGAACACAACTTTACCTCAAACCATCGGTACCCCCACCATGGACGACTCACCACAGAAGCTTACTACACACCGACGATCACATATCAGCGCCACCTATTTGATCCACCCGAAACCGCCAGATGGAGCATTAAATTTACGCCCTCCCTCCCCACGCCCAAGTTCCGGTAACAACGGTCAACGTGGTCATACTTACATATACAACCAATATCTATACGCTGTACTGTCTACCATGTGCATCGCTATCATGTACATCATCCTTGGAGTCCCCGGCCAAGGCAACACAGCTATTAGTAAGCCCCACCCATTACTACATAATGTGAATCTTCAGGCATGGGACGCGGGCACATCAATCACATATGCCACAACAGAAAAAGTAACCTGACGGCTTATTTTGCCCACTCAGCCGTTCTTCAATGATGACATCAGCATCCAAATTCTCACTCCGCTTCACCTCGCAATTTTTTGGCCACAAAAATTTTCCGGCAGAATCCAGAAAAGACTCCAGCCGGCCAACAATCCATCATCATTTCCACGATGGCCGCCTCAAGTGAGTTATCAACGATTGAAATCAACTTTAGTGCATCATTGTACAAGGAAAAGCCACTAGAGACCACCGACCGACGCTCTGCACACCGGACCCAAATCAAGTTGACATTGACTTTTCTCCATCCCCCAACGCAAGACACCGACGCATCCAACACCACTGAAAGTTTATCTTTTGTGACTCCAGGAAAAATCGCCCCACATAACGCCGGCATCCTCCGTCAATCGCCGGCATCCTCCGTACATGGTTCGGACCAACAAAAACTGGAACGGAGGACTAGTCAGTGTTTTGGCTCAACTATATCAAGAACACCAGCCAAGGCCACAGACTAAAACACCCCTCACCGCCGGAGAACTTCTAAATCATCTGCTCGCCCGCGCCGAAAATCTCCTTTACCAACTCGCTATCAGCAACCAGTACCAACAAC
>JAQIWI010001387.1:0-16832 GCA_034698825.1 Deuterosminthurus bicinctus | reverse complement strand
GCCACCATGCGAATCAATAAGAAAATTGAAGGACTGTATTGCAAAACCCGAAATTTGATGGAATTGTTTTTCGGGTACGGGTTTTCGGGTTTTCACATGCTTCAATTCGGGTTGCAACCGGTATCAATTTTGTGCACGAAATTCGGGTTTCGGAAACCCATTACTCAAATTTTTCGGGTTTTAACCGGTATTTGCATCGGGTTCCGATACCGGTTCCCCACTCTGCTGAGAACTTGAACTTGCATGCATACGTCCAATCTATGATCAATGGGACAAACTGTGCGTATAGTAAACTGTGGTTTACAAATAACAACAACTGTGAATTGGACGAGGTTTGTCTTGGAAAACTCACTGGCGAGAAACTCGGCTGTAATGGGCTGTGGTGAAATGATAACGGTGGTTGTGTGTCATCCTCACCAATGTTTTCCTCTGTGGCATTATAGATTGCAGGCTTGAGTGTGCAACACTCTGTGTCCGTAAAGTCCATCATGAAGCACACTCATTACCATTGGAATTTACATGTAAACAAAATGCAAGCTGATAAGTTTATGCATGTTGGACTTTGGAATTCTGATTGCTTTGACTATGATGCTCTGGCTCCTCATCTGTCAAATAAGCCCTAAAAATTGACTTACAAGGGCCAAAAGAGTACTGAGTGCCTTGCTACACTACTCATATATTGAGAGGAAGGTTAGTTGGTGCAGCTGGCAAATCAGGTTGTCAAACCAACTCAAATCCTTTTGACTGATCAATAAGAAGATCGCATAACAATAATGCAGGCCATCATTCATACAAGAAAAATCAAGAAGTTTTGCCTATTGTGTTTAATAACTTTATAATGAATATCATAGTAGTGCCACCACATCCACATGTAAGACTGGAAATATTGTAGAAACCATTTGAGCTCAAGCTCACATCCGCTTCTCACTTGCATTACGCTGCAACAATTTGGGAACAGAACTTGACAAGAGTATGGATTGGTTTCTAATTGGACACTAAGTATTTCTCTATAAACTGAGGCATGTAACACTCGAATTAAGATGATGGCAAAGCATTGGCGATCCGTCAGTCGCTCGCTGGATTTTGTTAATCGCACCAATTTTCAGAGCACTTGAACTGCATCCAATCCATCTTGTTCACAGACAGAGAAGAAGGACATGAAAACGAAACCGAACCACAAATGCGTCGAAGGAGGCGCAGTAGGACCAAACCTGTGATACAAATAGGAGGGAGTTTAATAACAGACAATTTTTATAATATTCATAATTATAATAAAAGGTTTTCTTCCGATGAAGGTAAGTCAAAGTGTTTTAATTTGAAGATCATTTACCATTAATCCTCGCATTTTATGTACAATCGAAAAAAGAAACGTCCCTGCTCGACCAACATCTCGAAGAAGGTTCAAGTAATGATTCAAAAGCTTCCGAAACAGGTGAGCTCAGATTTGGTCAGAACTTTACAGTTTTCCCGGTGTTTATAAAAACAGACTTAAATGTTGCAGAGCCACATGGCAGAGCGCCAGTGGACCCCGGTTCTCAACTACACAAGAAAATCATGATCAGTGGGACAAAAGAAAAACTGGAACATTTCCTCAAAAATCTCCCAGTGGACTACGAGAACATTTGGTATACGAAACAATACGACACGCCACTTCACTCGGCTGCTAGATCTCGTATAACCAAGTCAAGTGATCATCGTAAATTTTAACAAATGCTGGCTTGAATAAGTTTTATTTTAGCAAACACAAGATGGGCAAAGGAGGCTACACAGATCATTATGAAGTTTATAGAGGATACATGGCCTCAAAACCGAGAGGAACATCTAAATTTCCGAAACAGTCAGGACAATACGGCCTTGCACCTTGCCGTTGAAAATCAGTCTGGCCAGCTTGCGCAATGTTTAGTCGATCTAGATGCCAATTATCTTGTGAAGTATAAATTTCGTTCATTAACACCTACCCTAAAATAGTGTTCAAGGCAATGGGTTCTTTCTTATTCGTTTTAGAAATGAAGACGGTACGACACAACTTGAGCTGATGTACCAAAAGACTCCAAAGGTGGTGCTTCACCTACTCAATAGAGCCATACAGCCGGGGGCCAAATTTGCTAATGATGGGAATCTGGAATTTAAAATTAATTTCCGGTGCCATAAATATATATCCTCATAAGATTTACGAATCTACTTCTAAAGCTGATCTTTTGCTGCTGTGTTCAACTTCTCAGTGATTTGGTCGGTGGGTTCAGCGACTCATTGCAAGCAGCGAATGGTACGCAGCATACCCATGATCACGTATATGCAGGGAGTCCAATGATGCCAAAAAAAACTCGCTCGGGTTCCAACTTGGAAATGGATGTCTTGGCCAAGATGGTTTATCAGAGCAATAAAAGTTCAGCGTCAGTAATCCTGTCACATCCGATTGTGAAAACATTTTTGGAACTGAAATTGAATGAACTAAAATGGTGGATTCGTGGTCTGACTTTTATCTACGTGAGGCAGATTTAGAATTTTACGATGGCACTTATCTTAGATAAACTTTTAGAATTTTGGCTTTAACTCCTTGATTGATTGCAGATATTCATGTACTTACTCTTCAATTGGTTTGCTATTCGGACGTTCATAGTCAAATTTCCTTATACAATACCTGATGTGACTTCTAGTGAAGAGTCTGCCAGTGTCTATGAGAATATCACAATTTGGAGCTACTTCGTTTACATTTCGCTGAAACCAGCGACTGAGTTCAAAGCTCGTGAACCCCATGCGGAAAGTAAGACATTGACAATGATAAAATTTCAACCTCAAAGTTGATTAATGATATCGATATGTAGTACTTAAGAGGTTGGATTAAGTTATGTTTCAAATGAATTAGTTGATATGTGGACGGTTGTTCTTGCTTTCGGGAATATGCTTCTGGGAATAATCACCTGGTTTCTTGAATTCTGGGAACTCCGCCTTATTCTCAGACTGACGCCAGTAACTGGAAAGTGCCAAGCAATCTGTTCTTACTTTAGAAGCCTGGAAAACATTTTACAACACGTTTTAGCATTCGGGACGGTCGGAGTTTCTTTTGCCTGCGTAGTTTCTTGGAGCAAACACAGATTGCCTTCGTGCACGTATTGGCTAACTGCTGTAAAGTGGCTTTGTTTTCAAATACCCTTAACAGTTAAATTGGTTCGTTTGATTACCTTATGGAATGCAAACTTATATTTAGTGGCTCGTTTTGGTATCCTGGACATTAATTCTACTTCAATTGGGAAACATTCCCAGCCTGGGGAAGTACGTCGAGATATTCAAGACGGTAAGTTCTGTTATCTAAAAAACTGGATTCATGTTACTTACTATGTTTGTTTTGTAGGTGATAAAAAAATTTATAGGCGTCATGGCTATCTACATGTGTTTCCTCGTCGGCTTTTCCATAGCTTTCAGCATCATTTTCCCCCAGGTAAAACGTCTGGACTGTTCAGCTTCATGAACAAGTACTAATGTCAATAAATAAAAGATCGCACATTGGCTTTTTAGGACCGATTTGTAACATTCCCCATGTCGTTCTTCCGGTCAATATCAATGATGGCTGGGGAGTTGAATTTCGATGAGATATTCGACCCGGAGAAGCGTCGACCATTTCCCTTAAGCACTCAAGCCGTCTATCTTGGGTTCACTGTTACCGTGACCATTGTGATCGTTAACTTACTAACTGGTCTAGCTGTGGATGATATTGGGGTATTAAAAACTATGAATGCAGGTGTGTATATAAGTGGGCCTAAAATTTGTGTAATGCAAATAATTTCAGAAAAAATTGAAAGACTCGGATGTTATTCACCGGTCCATTCAAGTTCAGCGGCTGTACGTACTGGAGAGAATGTTGTTTTCTTTGTCAGCGTTTAAGTACTTTTCTATTTATGTCATCCCATTGAAAAACAGAAAAAAATCCAAGTAAGACGACGCTTAGCCTTTTAAACTTGTTGGAAAGGATCTTATCGCATTTGAAGATAATAATATTACAACACTTGAATGTTGTATATTTAGAGCCATACGGCTAACGAAACTCAGTGAACTGCCTCCAGAACTGCACCAAGAGCTTCGTGTGGCTTATGCTGAAGCTGTGGAAAAATCTGTACAGCGTCGAATGAAAAGTCGAAAACAAAACCGAATTCGTCCCAACCTCCCAGAAAATCCTTGAAACTGCTCGCCACTATGACCGTCAAGATTTAATTTATCCAGTAGTCGAACTCATAGTTAAATAAGCTATCAAATAAACACCACAGGACAAACATGCTGTACTTATTTAATTGACATAAATAATACTTGATATTGTTTATGCCATTCTTGGACGTCCTGAAAACTCGTGTTATGGCCTGTGCGAACGGGAACAAACTGTTGTTTTTTCTGACTTGTTGTTACGTTATTTGTGACTTGGCACAAATAACGTAGGTTTATTAAAGTTTAAAATAACAAGGGAGACGAGTAGTTGTTTAAAGTACGGGTGCCTGAATCAGAAGCCGCACTACTGGACATTGAGTGCGCTGGAGTTTTTACAATAGTACAGGTAATTGTGTATTCATGGAGGAAATGTTATAAACAACGCCGTTTACCATAATGAGTGCATTTCATGTAATAAAATGTCATAAGTTTAACTAAAAGCTGGAACTGACCACATGATGACATTGACATTGAAATAAATTAGCAGTCAGTAGATAGAAATTCAACTAGGACAGTGAAAACACATCTATCGGTAATGACGAGAGCATTGGACCCTAATTTAATCATCAACATGTCAAGTTAGGTGAGGACAAGTATGCGAAATACTAATGTTACTCACTGTTTGCATCAAGCTTTTGTTAGTTTGATACGTGTTGTAATATAACATTGGGATTGGGCATCTACATAAACACACGGGACAAAATAAGAAGTACCAAGTACAAAACTCAACAGAAACTACAATGGTTTCTGGTAAACTCAAAATGAAACCATTTGATTTGTGCCAGTTGCATCACGCAGCGCAGGTGGACCTCTGCTAATCACTTTGCTCTGCGCATCAAGAATGCGAAATTCAACAGCACTCGGCGCCCAAAAGTAGCAGTATTTAGTCCGATTATTCAGTGTTGCTGAGAGCTCACTCACCATTTTGCTACTGTAGCACATCACAAGCAGCAAAGCAACAAAAGCCCATAAAGTAATTAGTAATCTCAAAGATCCGGTACACAAATATGACGCCCTAGGAATTCAACATAATAGTCGCATCCACAGGAATGCTGTCCACAGAAGAAACCCCCTTGATGTTTTCTTACCTCTTGCGAGATGAGGGGATAAGTGCTTTATCAAGCTGCCTACTTCTTAGCAGAATTTTTTAAAAAAACATTCATGCAACATGTGTGCTCCGTTTGCAGGAAAGATTTGAAGATCAAATTCAACATTAATCGACGCAAAGAGGAAGAAATCGGAAAGATTGTGTATTTTTACGCTGGCCAGGAACTCGAGTTTCTGATGGCGTCTGCTCTACCCAAGCAAACCATCAGGTGGAAAGGCCCGAATCAAATGAATTGTATTTGGATTATTCGACCAGAAATAATTTAAATCTGTCTTTTGCATTTTTAAGGCAGAGCAAGTGCAAATTGTGACAAACGTGTGGTCGAACTACCATGGTAAAAAGGATGCCATAACGGGAATCCGAGCTTGGTGGCCTGATCTGAATGTAAAATGCACTGCAGAGGGCTTTAAGTTGAACTTTCGTATCTCAATTAGAGAATTCCGCGTTCATGCTAACGAGGACAATTTTATGGTTTGATTTGATGAGACTCTGATGAGCTGCCGGGAAAATGAAATACAAGATATTCTACTGGAGCCTCCCTTGGAGATCAAGACTAGGTCTATTTACTCTGTAATTTCCGAGGTAGGCAACTTAAATATGGATAAAATTTAGACAAAATAATTCTTTAAATTTGTGTTGTTTCTAGGACCAGTCAGCTTCAGGCTTGTTCTCTCACCTTGATGACACTTTCGTATATGACGGGTGTGCGTACTTGGAAACAACGCCAAAAGCAAGTGTGGAGATGCATGGTGCTCGCATAAATTTCAATGAAATTTACTGTAGCAATGAACTCAATGGACAGAAGCTCATAGAGAAGTCTCAGAAAATTACTGTGATCGTTGTAATAATTGTTGGGTTGCTGTAGTAATGGCCTTGACTCTTTGCTTTGTGGGACGTGGTGGGTTGATCAAGCTCAGGCATTTGCTTGGTTGTTGGTGAGCTTGTTCACAAGAAATCTAACACTCTTGCCTTATCTTATTAAAAGCTTATTCATCCTGTAATTTTTGGGCGAAGGGTGCCTTTATAAAATTTGCTTTTATGTTTGCTTGTACAAAACCTTTTTATTGGATTGGCATGATTGTAATTGTAAAGTGGAGCTTCTTGGCTGCATAACGCATAAGCCGAGAAACTACCAACTCACGTCGATTAACAATGTGGGAAGAGGTCTGAGCAACGACAGTAGTCAACACCAGCATCAGAGCCTAATGGCGAGATTTTATGTATATACGTGAACCATTTGAATTTGGCTCAAGCGTCAGTTATAGTACGCAAATGGACCTTTCACCATCACTCTGCCCTGCGCGTCAATTATGAGAAATTGTACAACACTCGACGCCCAATAGTAGCAGTGTCCAATTTGTCTCAATGCTGCCAGTAAAACTACGTCCATGGGACATCGCTCATTAATCAACGCAAGCAAAGACAGCAGGGCGACAAGGCCAAGAAACTCAAACGCTGGACTCAGATTTTCTAAAGTGACAGGATCCCACGAAGTTCTGTCTTTCAGCAAAGGATCAAACGCTTGCCAGATTGTTGCAAGATTTAGTTTTCTGGTCCAGGGTTTCTCTACTTTTGTTAGCAAGATTACGGTACTTTTAACAAGTTTAGCGTTGATGACACTGTGCCAGTAGCTGTGAATTCCAGACTCGAATACGCTCGCAATTTTTTTTTTAAATATTGGAGACAAGAAATTTGAATAAGTAGCTATTGTAAATCGTTTGTTAAAAAACGGTAAGTCACCAGCGTTTATAGCCCGTAACGTGCTGCCAGAAATCGTCGCACCGATTCCAGAAGCCTTAACCTGCCATGGCGTGTCAGCAAAAGCATACAATACATCTGAGCTCTTGTGATTACTTGCCGGAAGCATTGGAGTAGCCCAGACGCTGGTATTGATAATTTTTTTCAATCGCCTTAGAGTAAACGTCAGCAAGTTGGGTGAACCATCACGGTTGGACAAGAAGTCTTCGATTTCATGAGGAAGGGCTGGCATAGTTTGCAGTGTGCCGTTTCTTATTATCTTGATGAAAGTATAAGTGAATATTGGGTACTCTACCTGCGACAGTTCTTGCATGTTCCGAGGCAATCGTGGAGCAGAGGTTGCTGTGAGCTTACTCACCATGTTGCCACTGTAGCACATCCCAAGTAGTAAAGCAACAAAAGCCCATGAAGTAATTACCAACAGAGTTTGTCTGGTCCCCGCTCGTACAACAAAACTTTGCTCATAGAATCGATCAATGAGCAGCATGAAGACAACAACAGCAGATGCTTGCAACTTGATCCACAGTGTGTTAGTGGTTTTGTAGACATTGCTGCTATTATAGCCGCCATTATTACACAGGCTGCTATTGTGACAACCCAAGTTGACACATCATATGCCTGTACAAAGGCTCTCCATCCGATCGTGTCCATTTTTGCTATGCAAATGAACTTAAATTCTATGTACTGTATTCCAAAATTTATCAAGTCTAAGGTAATTGCAGAATTTCGTGTAAACGCTTCCGAATGTACAGTACTTACCGTTGGAAATATCGTCCCAACAGGATAGTCTTTGATTGAGTCCAAAGATTCGTCGTCATAATATGTCATGTTTAAGTGTTCAACTAGCAAGCTCATAATACAATTATTTGGCGACATTGTCTCTACCGAGGTGGAACTGCAGTTTTCTCTGTTATTTTGGTGAATTAGTAAAATAGTTCCTTGTAGGTCTTTGTGAATGACTCTGTGAAGTCGTTGAATTTGCTTAAATTGTGGTGTGTCAACTCTGAATAAGTACGAAGCTGACTGAAAAGCATAGGCAAATCCAATTACAAAAACTTTGTGTTCATCTAGTACAAGAACATAAGTAGCTGGAACGGAAATGAAAGCTAAAGCTGAGAACATGTCGACATGTGAAGATAAATCAAGGGTGTCGTCCATGAACAAAATAACGTAGTTAAACGGTATATTATACCTCCTCAAAATAAAATAAATACCAGTAACGGGGTTGTGTTCGATGGCGGTTAGAGTTGCTGCTTCACTATAAAGATTTATTACCTGGTTTGTGTACTTGGTGAACAGCGGAAGCGGTTTCCAAGTGTCACTAGGATATTTAAATCTTGAATTCATTTCAGACTTGTTGTGGTATTGCGTGTAGCTGTCTACAACAACAGCGCAGTTTATAAATTCCGAATAGACGACGTATAAGTTTGCTGGTGTCCAGGATTCGTAGTTTTTGTCCAAACTCCAATCAAAAATGAAGACAATACAGCGCTCAAAGGAAGAAAGCAGCTGATTTGTGGTATTTGACATAGCTTTTTCGAATGTGTGCGGCTTGAACCTGATAGAGCTGGTGGCTGAATTTTGCACTACAGCCAGAAGGAATATGAGAATCATGGAAGCGTTATTAGTTCTGACCATTCTAATTCCACACTTTGGTCAAGTAAGATATGATGTGGTGTTCGCAAAAATTATTTTCTGCCAAGATTAACTGAATTTACGGAATTTACCGCTCTGCTTCATTGCAATACGACATACTTTGGGAGTAACAGGCACGAAATAACTTAGAGGACAGGCTTTTAGATTTGCTAAATACATTGTATGCCAGTTAGGTATTGGAACGGCAGAATGGAGAGAAATTTTTAGGAAGTATTGTTAAAGTCAATATTTGTGGTACTCTCAATGTTGGTTGTTTTGTCTTCATTGGTGGACGAAATCTATGGCAGAACTGGCTTGAGCACTTTTGAGTTTGATTGATTGCAAGTGTGTTTATTTAGGTGTATTTTCTTTGTCAATACATTTATTTCCAAGTCGTGCTTTTAATTTTGCAGGTGCTCTCTTATGTTCAATACAATTTAACTCTTGTGTTTCTTTGTGTCCTTCATCCCATCTAAAATAAGAGTCGTTTAGCAAGGTGTACGTTGATGTATGAAGGGGTAGCTGAACAAATTCTGTATGGTTTGTAACGTAGTTAAATCTTTTGGTCGCGGCCGAGCTAAAAATGGCAGAAAACACGTTGACAAGAATTGCTGACATCGTTATCCATGCCATGGCTACAGGTGCAGCAGCGATCCAAATAGCTTTTGTACTTCCAGATACTTGCGGGATTCCTGAATGTTTATACATACCAACAGAAACAGCAAAGGTCCGAGTTACCAGTTCCACAGTCAAATTGAGTAGTCGGACTTTGAGTTTGGCGAGAAGTACACACGATATGACGACTTGGATGTAAAGACTCCAGCTGTTGTCACGAATTTCACAACAGGGGCTCTGCTTGCTGGAATAACTTGCTTCGTTTCAACGGCGGACGGTATGGAAAATTTAGTGAGGGATGGGCGGCAGCGTCCGATGACAGTACTGCGGTTCCTTTTTGTTCTAAGAATGAAACTGTCCATTGCTTCTAGTATTCCAGCTCGACCTTCTCTATTGAAAGGATTCCCACCAGTAGAAGAACTACCAAGCCCCGAAACAATTGTCCAAGAGCCATGAAACAAATTTACAATGACTGGGATTGTCAATTGTAGTTTGTTTCCACATGGCTCAAGTGTAGAGCAGTTAAAAGTCAAACCACCTCCGAATCCTTGAACAACTGCTTCAGAAATTCTCAAAGCACTTTTTGAATCCTGGTTGAGTCCCAAAGAAACAAAAATAGAACGGTATAGTCACATAGAATTCGAAAAAGTTCCCTCTTAAATGGTAAAACAACAGGCGTCGTCAATTAGCGATAGGACTAATAAGTTGATTCTTGCTTGTGCCCATATGGTTGTAAGGTTCGTCTACAAACTTTATTTGACTAGTGCTTTCGATAACGATTATTGATGTACTAGTTGCAAGTACTAGTGGACAGTTGTTCGCACTTTAATAACACGATTTATTATTGGGTGGTTGTTTGCAAGCAGACATGACAGATTCATTTCAAATTTGACAGTGTGCCTACAGCTTTAAGGCCACCTGCTTGTCCTTTACACTGAATTTGTTGAGTGAAATAGTCTTTCGACTATGTAAATAAAAATAATTTATTTAATGCTGATAATGATAATGATGGTCGCCGTTTTGTAACCTGCCTGCGTTTACACATGTATATATTTGTCTACGTTCGTTCCTGAGATCTAATTTTGTTAAGCGTTAAACGTTGGTTATTTGTACTTTCCGACTCCGAGCCAACATCTGTAACGTTGACAGTTTTTGAATGTTTTAGGACCAATCAACTTCTGATTTGGACGTCGGCTGCGGTGGTGATCCTTTGGTTTATGACTGGCTCGTTTACTGAGGAATATTGCAGTGCCAGAGGCAAATGTGGATGGTGCCGGTTTGACTACTAGAACATGCTTCTAGATGCTTGGTGTAATCTGTTAATCTGTATGATTGCAGATAATAACTGAAATGTAACTCAGAAATACTGCTAAAATTATTATTGTTAAAATTTCTCTATTTATACTTTTGATATTCTTGATAAACAAAGTTCCAAGTTTAATCCAAAGTCAACAACAACAACAAAATGTGCCTTCAGCAGTGAGAACTCACTCTGGCTGTCTCACTGTGTCTGTACTTTTAGTAACTTTTCTTTTCGTCTTTGTTCCTATTCCGAGACATTCTTATGTAACCACTCTCACCCCAACCCGTTCCCCAGGAGCTCTTGACCAGCCAGTAGTCGCCATAATTTGAATCAGTTCCGTATCTGCAAAAACAGACTGTGATAAGTTTATGCTCATGTTTAATGTTTACAAAGTAGACAAGACATTATCATAGCCGTACAATAATCTCACCCGACAACAAGGACAGCATGGTCCGTTTCTGTAGAGCTACAATCAGAATCATAATATACTCCAGTCGTGTACTGCTTGAAATTTCTAGAATCGACAGACACGGAAATCTTTACAGATTTTAAAAATCACACAAGTTAGACATTATTGTACGTAAGTTTAACACAATTAAGGATAAATGGAGGGTGCCTTTAGGAACTGTACTGTCTCCCGTCGCTGTTGCGCCGCTGCTACCTGCATCGTAATGACAGTGGCCATTTGCACCTTGGTGTGGTAAGAGTAGCTGTCCTCTTTGTCGATCCCTTGGTTATCAATTACATACTGGAAGGCAACCTGCGTGTTACCCCCACCGCGGTGCACCGCATCCACTATTTGGTGAATTTGTGGAGCAGTCAATAAGATTCTGCTCACTCAAAGAAACTAGGTTCTGAGTCTGAAAAAAGTTTAGGGCCTCAAGAGCTCCTGTCTGTTTTCCAAATAAATACCAAAGATTAATGTTCAAAACTAACAGCTTCTAAAATAAACTCCATGATGTTGACCACTTACTGCTGAAAATGTCCAGCAACTGCCACAGTCATCCTGGTACTTCACGGGTGCCATGGCACCTTTGTCACTCCAGTCGCACTGATCCGGAATGTCGTCCTCATTTTTAATGGAACTGGTGACCTAAATCATACGAGCAGTTTCATTGCTTGGGGTGGTTATTATTGCGTTGAACTCAGTCTGGAGCATGTTTCCAAACTTTTTTATGCCTGTAGACTATGTCCAGCGGCGCCGGAACGACAAAAGTCATGAGTATGGCATTGAATGTCAAAGTTTTTTTTAACTTCAAGAAAGCACCAAAAATGTGCATTATTTCATCATTGTAAAAATTTCAGTGTTTCAATTCATATTAAAAGCCAAACACAAATAGCTCAAGTTTCCACAGAAAAAAATGTCAAATCTTTGAAAGGCATACGCTTCAGATAAGCAAAAGGTAGTCGTATTGTAGCTTAGTTGCTCAAAAGTCTACCATTTCTAAACTAAGGGCTGGACTCCTGGCATAATGGTAGAACTGTCTTCAAAATAGCTTAACGTGTTTATGGTAAATATTTCGTAGTCTCTTACACGATCCTGTTGGTGCTTTGCTTTGAATTCAACCGAAAGTTCATGGGTGTTTTATTTTTTGACACTTGGTTCCAACTGATATTGTTTTCACATTTGCTGCCAATTGAAGCGGTACTAGTGCTGTTTGGATGTACGACGCAGTATAAAGCTATCCGCAGTTGCCTTTTCAAAAATAACATTTCGGCACACTTATTTTAAGCTGAACTATATACGAACAAGTTTAAAACTTACAGCATCTAACAATTACGTCCATCTCAGTGCGATTTTTACTACTCATAAATGAAATGTTGTATGTATGTAACAACACCGTGATTTCCTTGATCACATTAACTTTTTATCAATAATCTAATCATTAAGTTATAAAATACTTGACAACAAGTGCCTTGCAGACTGCCAAAGACATGTAAAAGAGGTAGCTCAAGATCCAGTATCTTGAACTACCTTCAAGATCCATCCAGTATCAAAGAACCAGTAGTTCATATCCAGTTGACAATTTTGAATTTTAGCCTAAATTCTGAATCGAACTTGCATCGATGAAAAATTAGTGTCAGCTTTTAAGACCCGACGTATTACCCACTGGACAGTAGGCTTATCTCAAAATAATCCGACACTGAAAAACAAATAAGCGGTCAACAAGCAAAAATAATTCATTTTGAAACAAAATGAAGATTCAGTGTTTTTGTTTGTTTGTTTCGATTTATTGTCATATTCTTCAGTGTTACCACTGATTTCCAAGAATGGACAGTTCTATAATTAATCTAATTATAACATTGAAACTTAAAATAAGGCAATAATTATTATGTTAGTACAGAAGCAGTTAAAAAGTGATTAGAGGACGATATATTTTAGTGAATTTGCTCTCTGCGCAGTGTGGTCTTAAGCCAGTAGTAGGTGATGCAAAGATACAATGTCAAAAAACGAAGCAAATCGCCCAGGGCCAGTAAGAAAATTTCAGATGTGGTGAGTAGCTGGCGGCGAATCACTTGCCAGGGATATCGTTCTTTCAAAAATATGAGCAGAGACAGAAGCATACCAAAACCAAAAACAGCAAGGCCGGGACTCAAGGTCTCTAGAGTCATCGTGCTTAGTGAGGTTTCTGCTTGAAACAAAGGGTCAAAATTGCACCAGATTCGTGCAATGTGGGACATCCGTTTCCACTTTCTCCAAGACTCCACATCTTTCACTCTGTGTATGACTGTGGAAAGAAAAATTGAGTCAATAGCTTTGGCTAAATTCATAGCTTCCCAAATATACTTTAACCCAGATTGTTGTATTGCACCCAAACATCTTCGAAATACATGTGAAAAGCAATTCCTCTGCACAAGAAGTACATCTGTTTGTTTGAAAATTGGCAAATCCCCTCCAGATACAACACGTTTATTATTACTGAACGTGAGGCTGAGTAATCCATAGATCTTAATATCGTATGTGGAAGAGGCATAAGCGAACAGATTCAAGTCTGAATGTCCCTCCTCTACAGTAAGCGAATTTTCAAATTTCCTCACCAGAGAAGCTAGCGTGCCATTTGGAGTTGCTCCCAAATATTCTTGAGCGAATCCTTTATACTTCATCCCCAAAATATATTCATCATCTACAACATCAACCACAACTTCTGGGGTCAAAATTGGATACTCTGAGAGAACAAGTTCTTCCAAATCACGAGGACATGGTGGGGGGGAGGGCGATGTCATGTGACCAATCAGGTTCCCACTGTAGCACATGCCAAGCAGCATTGCTCCAAATGCCCACAGAGTGATCACCAGCACAACCTGCCTGGATGCAGTTCTTATAACTTGGCTGTACCCGTAGAATCGCTCTATTAATAGCATGACAACAACTTGGGCGGCTGACTTCAGTTTGGTCCAGTAAGAGGCTGCTGTTCTGTCAGACATCGCCGCTAGTGCTGCTGACAGGCAAAGGCAGACCGACACTGCTACAATCCAAGTTACCATGTCGTAAGCCTGAATAAAAACCATCAGTCCGATAGTTTGAACTTTACTAATACAAATAATCCCGTCGCCAATATCATGTAGAAAGTAAGTATCAATATCATAAGTCATCCCAAAAGTGCCGGTAAAATAAATTTCCAATCTAGCATCTAGTTGTTGTCCTTGTGAAAATGTAGTAGTGTATGGGCCTGGGATGTCTGACCAACTACTATCAAAAATGATAGTCAAGTTTAGAAGCGTAGCAGTCACATTTGTTGCGCATTCGGTTTCAAATGGTACAGATGGGAGTCCAAATGCGCACGACCCGAATTCTTCCGTTCCTTTGAACAAAATTGGTGCTCGCAAGAAGTTTTTGTGAATTATTTCGTGTTTTCGCCGAATGGAGGGCTCTTGAAAAGTGACAATTGGAAACAGAAACGGAGAGGAAGTAAGAGCTTGCGCAAAACCGATAAGGTACGCCCCATACTTTTGCAATATTACCATGAACAATGCGGGTATTGGAATTTCAACCAAGCTGGAGAATAAGTCGAAATTTTGGAAATACCAAAATTGTTTGTTGGTCATGAATAGCAGCACATAGTTAAATGGAATATTGTACTCACCAAGGTAGTACTGGATGGCAAAAATTTTTACCCTTGTGTTCTCACCGTAGAAGTCGATTACAGTTTTCCAAGCGAATAAACTTCTTGATGAAGGGTACAAATTAACACGAATGGCAATGTACTTTGTAAACAGAGAAAGTGGTTCCGGTCGGCTTTTTATTTGTTCAAAGCGTGGATTGCTGATAGATTTGTTCCGGTATTTCGTTGCACTGTCTACAACAATGGAACATTTGACTGACTCCGAGTAGAACTGGAAAAACTTTGTCAAGGTGAATTCATCGTAATCATTCTCCAATGTCCAATCAAAAATGTAGGCCGTACAATTCTGGAGGGCAAGCAGGAGGTCAATTGTAGATGTTGGCAAAGTTTTGTCAATATCCTGAGTCTCAAGCCTGATAGCGCAAAATGAAGTCTGTGCCAGACTAAAGAACATTAGATAAGTCAGAAAGTATTTCATTGTGTTGGTTCGATATTCCAGCCTCTGATGACAATAAATCCTTCGGAATCCTTGATTTGTAAAGTTTTTAAAGAAAAATCCTTGGTTTGAAAAGTTTTTAAAGAAAAATCTTTGATTTGGAGCTTTTCGAAACTCCTGTGATGTCTGCAGCAGAAATAGAAAGGTAAAATGTGCTTGAATTTATTTCTGTTGGTTGCACTACTGTACTGCAGATGAGTTGAAATTGGAATGTAGTTTAGACACGATTAAAAAACTTCCATGATAATGACGAAGCTTTGTAAAATTAAACTTGAAGTTGTAGTGTATTAAAAATCAAGTAGAACGAGATCACAAGAGGATTTACACTAACGTGGGAAAGATAGGAATAAATTTAATCTTGAACCACTCACACGTTGTTTTAAGCGTTTGGTTTATTTGTTTTCACATTGTAATGTGCGTATTACAAAAATAAATGAAACCAAGATTTGATTAATGGAATTGTAACGCACACATAAGAAGTGATTTTGAGACGATGTTTATTGGTTATTGATTGTGACCTTTATTTGAAAAGTTAAGTCCAAATATTTAAGGGGATGATGCAATTGCTGATGGATAATTTGTAGCGTTATAATTTCCCAGTATAAGTTTATGGCTACTGCACGTTACGAATATAATCCCGACGACCATTTTCTCGCGTCGCTAATCCCACCAACACTATCCTTAAATTCTATAGCATTTTCGTCACAAATACTCCTAACTGTCCAACGATCTAGCCGTGAGGGCTAGATCGTTACCTTGCACTCCTCTTCAGCTATCGTCCTGTTCTCCGTGCTTATTCTCCAGCAATTTTCAGCTATATAGGAAGTTTCCGAATAATCCTTATTGCTAAACTATCAACAACCGAATCACAAATCTTCTCAACGAGCAGTGCAGTTGAAAAGCCACAACGGAACTTCTCCAGAATTCCAGATTTTACATTAACAAAACTCCCGAAACAGTTTCCTAATAGTAAGCTAATTCTTGTCCAGGCAACTTCTACAGGTTACTTTACTTTCTCCAGCATGCTTCGTGTTGTCCAGTCACCTTCTCCAGCATGTTTCAAGTTGTCCAGACTACTTCCCCAGCATGCTCAAACTTGTCCAGCAACCTTCTCCAGCATCCGACCAGTTGTCCAACCACCTTCTATAGCTTGCGTTCAGATGACCAAGCATCTTCTCCAGCATCCATGCAGTTGTCCAAGCAACTTCTCCAGCTTACTTGAACTTGTCCAGGCAACTTCTCCAGCAGGTTAAAACTTGTCAAAATTCAATTTAAATGAAATTTACTGTAGCAATGAACTCAATGGACAGAAGCTCATAGAGAAGTCTCAGAAAATCACTGTGATCGTTGGCATAACTGTTGGGTTGCTGTAGTAAACCCCTTGGCTCTTTGCCTCCTGTCGTCTATTATATGAAATCAGAGTTCTCGTCGAAAGAGAAGTAAACTGTTTCCCATGATCATGCTTTATAAAGCTACTGATATATTTACGAGCATAAGTTCATACTTGCATACATTTGAGATGCTGTAGATAATTTATGTAACTTGTTATTATAAGCAAAGAATTCACAGTGTAACTTCACAGCCACCCTGACCACACCGACCCTTGACATGTCAAAATTCCATCGTATCAGCATGGATTAGTTGCAAATGACTAGT
>JAQIWI010001386.1:0-16838 GCA_034698825.1 Deuterosminthurus bicinctus | reverse complement strand
GGGCACGGGCCCGGGCAGCCCGTAGAAATTTGCAAAATGGCCGGGCAGCGGGCGCCCGAAGTCAAGCATGGGCTTTTCGTGGGCGCCCGTGCCAGAAATCACGGGCAACGGGCGCCCGCTGGGAGCCCGTAAGATTAAAATTACCGTCTGCTGGGTCATTAAACGCAAGTTTTGTGACTTTTCTGACAAAAATAAGGTAAAGCAGAAACCTTATCTTGTATAATTTCACACTAAAAATTGTAGTAGCAAGCAATTTTGTGCCTGAACTTGCATGTCGGGATGCCCACGGGCAGCCCGTGGGCCTTAGCGGGCGGGCTGATGAAGTGAACGGGCGCCCGTGGGCGCCCGTTCTTGCGAAAAAAATATCCGGGCTGGGCCTGAACGGGCAATTTTTGAATTCAATTTGGACGGGCCGGGCTGCAAACATGCCAATGGGCCACTACTCTGGTCACAAACCATCCAAAAAAAATCAAGCAAATAAATTAATAAAGAAAAGATGATAGAATTATGATAGATACTTTATCTTTTTTAAGTGCACAAACACATTCTCGAAGCTCAAAGCTTCGGCCGGTGTCCTTCACAAGTCCGTGTGTTCAGTATTTACGGAAATAAAAGCGTTCCTGGACAGGATTTCAAACGTCCTGGACAGGAATTCAAATGCCCTTGACAGGAATTCAAATGTCCTGGACATGACTTGAAATGTCCTGGACCGGAATTCAAATGTCCTGGACAGGAATTCAAATGTCCTGGACAGGAATTCAAATGTGCTGGACAGGAATTCAAATGTCCTTGACAGGAATTCAAATGATCTGGACATGACTTGAAATGTTCTGGACAGGAATTCAAATGTCCTGGACAGGAATTCAAATGTCCTGGACAGGAATTCAAATGTCCTAGACCGGAATTCAAATGTCCTTGATAGAAATTCAAATGTCCTGGACAGGAATTGAACTGTCCTGGCCAGGAATTGAACTGTCCTGGCCAGGAATTAAACTGTCCTGGCCAGGAATTAAACTGTCCTGTACAGGAATTGAACTGTCCTGGGCAGAAATTGAACTGTCCTGGACAGGAATTGAACTGTCCTGGACAGGAATTGAACTGTCCTGGACAGAAATTGAACTGTCCTGGACAGGAATTGAACAGTGCTTGACATTAATTGAACTGCCCTGGACAGGAACTGAAATGTCCTGGACAGGAATTGAACTGTCCTTGACAGAAATCAAGCTGTCCTGGACATTAATCGAACTTAGCAAAAATAAACAATTTTGTTTTTTGACATTTTCCTGCTATTTTGTCACAATATTAGATTTAAGAGCCACAATTCCGCATGAGTTTTTGCAGAACTAAACTAGGTTACTGCACCGCCCTTCACATTTATCTGGAGGAGAACAAGAGGCTGGCCAGCGTTCGGCCGGGCCAGACCGCATTGTCAATTTTATTCATTTAATAAAAAATAAAATAAAGAAACAGTTCTGTATGTAAAACTCGCTTATTTTCCGCCAATTCTATTCCCAAATTCCCTCGCATGTTGCAGGGTTCGGAGAATTCGGAGTAAACACGGGTCCAAATTACCAACCCCGATTTCTCGGGAACGAGCAGTCCTATCAAGATCATTCTTCCGCAGAAAAATTTGTGGATGGCATTATTTAGACCCTTCGATTTTATTTTATTTTCGATATTTTTAGTTTCGTTTAATTCATGTTTAATTTTTGATTTTCAAGTTTCTTTTAATTTATTTGCAACGTATCTTTTTTTATATTAGCAGCTGATTTTGATTTCGTTTTTCGTACATTTTATTTCAACTTATTATATATTGTATGATTTTCTTCATTTTCATTTCTTGTTTTTTTACTTGCATTTAAATTGCCCAAAAATACTCACTTTATAAAATTTAAAGAACTTGCAAATGGGCGTAGTGCAATCAATAATACCCCGTCTAGACTTGCTGCTACTGATGCTCTTGCTCTTTTCCAGTGAAGCATTATTCCTTGCAGCCTCCAGGCTTCCCATCGTCTCCTTTGTTACTATTCCTCCAAGTCGGTGGTGTCTCTTTGGCACTCGAGTTTAGAAATGGCTGCCAAAAACCAGCAAAATATATCATTCAATTTTACTTGTTAAAACTCCATTCCATTTGAATTGAAATTCCTTGTCCTATCACCAGCATCAACTACCCATTACTCTTAAAATCCAACCGCCCAAACTTTTTTGCATTTATTTTTGCACATTCCGTCGCGGCAGAAATGTCAACAAGAGTTTAAACTGTTGGCAAATATTTTTTAAGTAAAGTCTCTTCTCTTTGCAAAGACAGTTGCCCTCCATCCAAAATAAACCAGATGGACCTCGCACTCCAACTCACAGTCAGTCGTCAAGTTATAAGCTAACAGAACTTGCACTATGAGCCGGTAAACAAGTCAAGCAGAATACTTAAATTCACTCAAGTTCAAACAAGCCCCAAAGACGACCTCACTCATGTTTTTCCCCCATAAACTTGACATCCACACCACAGAAGGGCGTGGCAACAGCCTGAAAATACATGGTAAGACTGCAAATCATGACCGCAGCTTCACCTTGCGTAAGGTTTTTCATTTGAATCTCATTCACAACTAAACTGCACTGTGATAGTCGCATTTTCCCAAGTAACCTTGCAAGTTTTTTCTCTACAAATCCAAAAAGAACATTCGCTGATGGAAAGTTACATGGGAAAATCAACTGAAGACATGAGCCTACCTTTTCAACTTTGAAAAGCCTCAAGTTTGAAAATCAAAATCAAGGGAGTTCTGTTAAATTCCCTTTTTCTAAGAAAAATCACGCTACCACACATTTCCCATTGCCCTTAAGGCGCATTTTCTTTACTCTTATAGTCACTGGATAATTCTCTCATCAAATCTATATTACTTACAGTACGCTTTACTGCATTTGGACTGCCATGTATATGCATATTTATTTTGTTGGCTTTCAAACTCTTCAGAGTTCACAACGCATGGTGGTTTGTCCCTCTTTAGTATTCTTGATTTATACGAATACGAATACATTTTAAATTTATATGGATTTAATTTTGATTAATTCTAATTTTGGCTTTATTTCCTAATGCGGCAGCTGCAAATAATACTCATTTTAAAAAGCCCAGAGAATGCAATATCACCCCCATGTAGCCCATGAAAAAGGCTACAAATATTAGTGACATGTTTTTATAAAATTCAGTGACATGTTTGATAAAGAGACTGGCCGAGAGATGGCGTTTCCATGGCTGAAAGTTAGAATGAAGTTAGCGAAAAACGTCCCAGGGGGTCCTTACTTTAGAATAGATACTGTATGTTACTACATGTAGGCAACTGATTTCACAGCGAGATAACCAAATAAAGCAGTGTGCACGAAAAATTTCAACTGTGTACGGCTTAGCAATTCGTTTTTATGGGTCCTCCCAAGCATATTACAGGAATTACTCTTTACTCACTCTATAGTTCTATGAGCCCGCCGTCAAAGATTCAACATGGAGATTCGTTGCTATTCGCAATCAAAATATCATGATAATTTATTTGAAAATAAATCATCAGTGTGGTTTTCTTTACGAAAAATTATGCCGTTTTCTCAAAGGATTACAGCATGGCAAGGCGTTATTATTCCTAAAATAACGCTCACCGGCCACAAGGCGAACTGTCATAAGAGCGAAGGGCAGGACTGTTTGATTGCAATTTGTTCAATATCAAAACAAGGTATGGGCAATTCTCCCTCACACTCCATTTAAACTAACGCCTAAATGCGGCAAATTTTTAAAACTCAATGGACACCGTGCACTAGGCTAGTGGTACATAAATTTACCTGTGCATGGAGAGCCAAATGAATATACAAAAAACGGATGCCTTTTAAGGGCTTTGCCGCAAAATTTGTGTAACTTCAAGGCTAGCAATCCCCAGGACAACTGTGACAATTATGAGATAGGAAAGCGTGAACAAATATTGCATTTCCAACAACTTACCGCGAGTTCCCAGAAAATTTTGATATTCAGGAGTCATGGTATTTTTTGCTTGCAAACGATATTTAAGCCACACATTGACTACAAGAGCGAATGTTTTTGTTCCCTTTCATTCAACTTTATATTGGTGAAAACAATTTAATTCTAGCAATTTTCTGGGAGGCCTTGTCTTACACGGGTAAATTTTGGTGGTTGCGCCACTGATGGCTGTCCAAGGCAGTGTGAATTGAGACGGCGCCACATGACCGTTTTGACGTTAATGGGTTTAGTTGACGATGGAACAGAGAAGTACTCGTGGCTAGCAATCACTTGGTCGGTTACTTGCAGTCATTTGTACCATGATGTAGAACGACTTGGGCGTCGATTTTTCTGACCATGACTTGCAGACACTTAGCTAGTTAGCTGACTTTGGCCATGGCTAACTTTTAGCTTGAGTTGTCACTTGGTACTTATTTTGGCCGTGAACTGGTTCTTACTGCGTCCATTGAAAATCATTCACTTTGGCCATGGCTAGTCGAATTGGAATTGGAACGTGCATTTGAACGAAAATGATATTGAGCCAGCAAGATTCATTATGATTAGCTTTATTCTGGTAAAAGCAACCAAAAAGAATGCAGTGAAGCTATCTGGAGAGGCTTCACAGGTACGGGTCAAAAGGCTCCAATGCAATAAATAAATCCCAAGTAAAACCGCTTGTTCCTATGTGCTATTTTAAAGTCATTTGAATAATGGTCGCAGAGATACGTGGAGCACATTGTTCGAAAGCGGAGAGTTCAGAGAAATTTTCTAAAGAGTTAAAAAGTGACCTCAAGAGTGTGCCCAAATTTCGAAAAATCCCAGCTGGGAGTTTTGAAATTTAAGGTTCCCAGTTGATGTAACCTTTTGAATGCAGAAACACGTTTTCTGAACTCTCAGCTTTCGAGCAATGCGCCATGTGCTCCACATGTCTCTGCGATCTACACTTTGGGAGATATAGGCGTTCAAAACTTCAAAAATGGCGTTCAAGCGGCCCTGAAATTTGCATGTTAAACCAGAAATTTTTGATTCGGGTATGAATTTCTCAGCCAGTTATAGAGCGATTTTCAAGAATAGTACACCAAAACAATTCCCAAAGACTCTTGTATAACAATAGGAAACCATCATTTCTACTGCTTCATAACTTCAAACATCATTCAAGTTTGAAAGTGTAAACCTATCCTAAGACTTTTTTCCGGTGGAACACTAATCTGAAAAAGCATAGAGGAAACGAGCGGAAAAATCAAAAGCAACTCATTAGCTTACACAAAGCACGGAGCGAAAAGAAATCGTCTCAGGCGGAAGAAGTTAAATCATTGCATACTTGTAACGTGTAGAAGAGACAGAACATTAGTTTAACTTGCTTAAATATGGAGACTGGTAAAGTCAGTCTCGAAAGCAAAAGCTTTGAGTTCAAAACCTTAACTTAAGTGCGTTTAAATCTATGAGTTAAAGTCAGTTCGATAAAATTCGGGCGTTAAAAACAGTGCAATAAAATCCAGCAGTTAAAATTTAGTATTTAAAATTAATGAAAAAATCTGGCAGCGAACATCAATGAAATAAAATCGTGGTTTTAAAAGCGAGAAAATCCAGGCGATTATTCCAAGCAGTCACATTTAGCGTTCGAATCAGTGCGATAAAATTCGAGACCAGCTTTTAAACTCAATAAGATTAAATTCGGTCGTTAAAATCCGGGCATTTGTCGGTGCGATCAAGTCGGAGCTTTCCAACCAGTGCCTAAAACTCTGTCTTTTAAATCAAAGTGCTCATATGCGGAATGCGGGGGTTACAATCAAAGCGTAAAAATCATATTAATGAAGCTGGGCCGTTACAGAGTGCTTAAGCAGCGCCGTCAGATCAAAAACGTTGGAATGATTGCAGTCAAATGTGTCACTTGCAGTTCGATTGCTATCGTATAACAAAGTTTTAGCTCTAAAGGTAAGACAGTGCATTGGAAGGAAAAATATGTTCTAAATTATTTGAAATCACAATTGTTTGATTTAATGTACCGGGTCTCCCAGCTTTCACACAGATTTCGACTGAGGTCTAGCAATTATTCCCTTGTTTTAATGGCTCTCTGCTGCGGGGGCAAAATGTCCCAAACGGTCAGCCATTATATACAAACGGGAAGGTCAATTTTTCAATTTTGGGTCATTTTGTCTCAGGGAAGGAGTGAGATTTTGAGGTCGGGGTTTCCAGAAATGAAATCTACGCAAAATTTCTCAGGGGGGGCGGGCCAGAACAGATCTTGGCTCTAGCTCTTACCGTTTGGTTGCTAGAGGTCATCGAAGAAATCATTGGGTCACACACAGAACTTGACCTTTGATGTTTTCTCTTTTACGCATACAGCCGAACGGATTTTGGTAAAATACACATCCATGATATACGATGCTTGTAACCCACATTTACTAAAATGGAAGGGTAGTCGCTGGGGGAGCTGCAGTGTTAGTAAAACCCTGGGTGGTGCATAGCACAGTTGCTTTCTGGGGCTCGGTTATTCGTACAGTATTCTGCAGTCGGGTAACAAAAAAGTTGGCCGCTAAGCAGGTTTACCTGTATTTGATCACATTTATCCTTGATAGAGCCAAAGTGTGGAGATCGAGAGGTCAATTCCAAAATGCTGGAAGCTTATTCTGTACTGCTGCTCAGGTGGCTTTTGAGTTCAATATCAAAAACATCGACATCGAAAAATCTACTCTGCTTGCTCAAACAACAACCACCACTGCGGTGGTACTTTGGTGTTTGACAATTTCGCAAGGTTTTCTTGGCTCTGAAAATGAGTGAGGAGCATCTGCTTTGCCACCTCTCTGGCATGCGAATGTCGCCATAGTGTTTTTCTATGAAGGACTAGAATGCCATCAAGGATGATCTTATGTGAAGCGTATTCTTCTTGTGAGATAAATCAATGTGATTAATGTGATTGGACGTGTGTTGATTTCTGTGTTTGTCTGCCAGCGTCTGTGTTGTTAATGTGTGAGCGTACAGGATTTTTTGCGTAGATTATTACTGGCAAGTGTGTTTATGGAGCATGCATTTGATCAGTCAGAACGCGGGACAATGACCTGTTGTCTGGATGTGAGTATTTCTGACCTAAACTACTCGAGGTGACCTTGTTGGATAATGGCACAAAAACTTTTAAAATAAACTCAATTACGTATGTAACAGGAAAATTTCCTCACCCTGTAAACAATAGTTTCCTCCCCCAGGTACAGGTTGGGTCTCCCTATTTTGCTCACTTGTTACAATCTGATATACTTTGGTCGCACGTGGCCATTATTCTCCAAAATTACAATCATTGAATGGTAAATGGGAGATTAAAGGTGAAAATTATTATTTTTATTTTTGCAATTCGTACATAGTGCACTATTCGTTGGCTTCTTGTCCGACCCAAAATAATATCAGCACACAATCGTTCCCGCTATCGTTGCAAAGTTGGCTGGAGTTCCGCTTTACAAATGTTCACTTCAAAGACATTGGCGTGCCTAAAATTTACTTCAGAACCCAATAATGCTGGATTAAATCCAGTCCCTTTCTACGCAACGATAGCTCTCCAGACGTTCATGTCCAAAAATTCATTACAAATTGGATTTCCATCGCCATCGCATCCACTTGACTCAAAACAAATTTGTTCCAGCAGCTCTTTGCTCAGGTCACAGTAGCAACTTCTGTCATGAATTTAATATTCTGGAATCGGTGGAACGCAACGACAATTTTACAGCCTAATACCCTATTCATAACGAATCAAATTGCAGAGTTTCTTAGTATTCTGCTCATGTACATGGTCAAACTTTTAAGTTAAAGTTTATTTAAATCACATTCAGTGACATTTGAACAATGATTTTCACTTAACTTTGCGCCTTTTCAGAAGTTTATTTAGGCAGTAAGCCTGCGGTGAATCGCGAAGGCTGCAAGGACATGGTGTGGTTGATGAATCTTCAGCCATATCAAATTTTTATCATGGCTGCATTCGTTCTATTCATTCCACATGCTCAAAACTATTGCTATTTGTTTCACTTATTTTACGATGACAGTGGCTTCAGTCTCCCTGGCATCACCTGCTCCTTGTACGAGGGCTTTATTAAGGCCCTTATAGCTGTTCCTTAGACCAAACGTCTGTACGATCTGTGGTGCTTTAAAAAAAAGTACAATATTTTGGCTCAAGAACATTCAGTATGCAGGACAAATTTAAAGAGAACAAGTATGAGAAACTAATTATTTGTCGTTAGATTTCATAGCCGTGGAGTAAACCCAGCCTTTAAGTCTCACCCAAGAGCTGCAATTTAAGTCTAACAGGATTTACTGGTACGAAACTACCCGTCTTGTTTATTCCAAATCTGCTTCTTTAGTGCTTGCCACGCCGGTATCCGTCATACAAAATATATTCATCCACGTTGTGTCAGTTTTGATAACATTGGAAATAACAGATGTTTTTCTTCGGGGTTCTGCGCAATGAGTGCTGTCTAGTCTGTGCTCTGGTTTGTCTTGGATGCATTTTGTACACGATTATCGGCAATGTGAACTATTATTCGGTTAAGTTTATCAAGTCCTGCAAGGACAGCGTTGCGATAAAGGGGCGCAGGACTTTGAGGGTCCTCGGACCTATGCCTGTTGAAATTGGCCATGTGTACATGATCAAGAGGACAACTGTGTTGACCATTTATGAGCTGGTCAGTAACTTGAAAGTTAGCTCCATTTTGTTGCATTTACCATGGGCAGGTACTCTTCACACCACCACACTACTTTAAGCAAGGATTTCTCATGTATACACACATTTGTTTTGTAGTTTTATTTACTTTAAGTAAGTTAAACATACGGTAGCCTTGCTCACATATCCAAATTCTTACGAAAATGCTCTTGTCTTGCTAAACCTTACTTGCAAATAAACAGTCAAAATGTCAATATTACAGTGATACTTAAGTTATTGCGCGTATGCAAGAATAAAATAAACTTTTCTTATGCTAAGCTAAACACTACTGTACTCAATTAATCGATATCCATGTCTTCGTTTAAATCCAGTTCATAATCGGTCTCATTCCCATCTAAGTGCCCAAGATCATCGTCATCAATGTTATCTTCCAAAGGGGCCTGAGCATCTTGATTTTGATCAGGATTTGGTACGGCCTCTCGTCTTAAAGTCCTACGGCCACGTCTGATTTGCCTTGGGAGTGATGGGCTCTCGTCAGAGCTACCTGTTTCCAAAAGGTTAAGAGCTTCAGTCGGCAGAGGCTTCCTATTTCGGAATTTTGTCAACATTTTCTCCGCTTTGGATGATATGAGAGGATCGGAAATATCCAAGCATCGGTTCATGAGATCTTGATTATGATGCAATCGTCCAGTTTTTCGTGTTGAGTGCAGCTTAGCTTCTTTTCTAAGTCGGTGCATACACTCAGCACCACCTGTTTAAAATGAAATATATCGCTGAAATATCACCGTTTTTGCGTAATACAGCTAAGACAAATATTTTTGTAAAAAACCTTCGCTGGCTGCACCCACTGGAATTAAACCAAGCTCTCTTTGGCAATCTGCGGAATGGATGAGGACTTTATGGACAGATGGACTTAGTTTGAACCAACCATATTCCTCTAAATACATGCGATAAGTAGCAATAGCATAGTCCGAGAACCGTTTGTAGTGAAGCCGGTATTGCGTAGAATTCACGCAAAGTAAAATAATTCTGCTCAAAATTTTCCCATCAGTTTAACTTGTATTTAAAAATGAATATGGCAATGACTCACTTAAACCGTTTGACAATCTCTAGGTTTACACCTAGTATGCGAGCGAGAGCTTCAGGGTCTTGAAACGCCCGACGGCTAGTATTTCCGTCAAGAGTACCCCCGGCACCTCCTTGGCCAGGTCCCTCAATAGTTAAGCCCCACTCCTCCTTAAATCTGGCTTTAATAACTTCAGCATGCTCTTCAACCCGTTCACGATATGCCACGGTTCTCTCTTGCAAACCTTCTTCATGTGCAGGAATTCGAAACGACAAATTTGTGAGTAATTTAAAGAACTTTATAATGGCGTGAAGAGACTGAATACAGTTTCTACA
The DNA here is from genome assembly GCA_034698825.1 of Deuterosminthurus bicinctus. NCBI lineage: Eukaryota > Metazoa > Arthropoda > Collembola > Symphypleona > Bourletiellidae > Deuterosminthurus > Deuterosminthurus bicinctus. Next base: position 6,804 of record JAQIWI010001386.1, on the reverse strand, counting down.
GCTTTGTCCTTTAGGTGCGAATCGTAGCGTTCCGATGTTTGCCGCAACATTGAAATCATTGCGACCAGATCTACAAATTGGGCATTGTTGAGTTGAAGTCCCTGTAAGAATGTTGAAAACTTTGCCGTCGATATTCGTCAAATGCGAACGAAATTTAACGGTCAGTTGCGTTCCTAATCCAGCCAGCACTTGAATTTCTTGCAAATTTGCAATTTCTTCTTGTAAATTTTCGTGGAATCTGAAAAAAAAACAGTTTTTTACCAAATTTATGCAACAAAGTCACTTCATTTTTACTGTCAATTCAAACACGACTGCTCAATCAAGCTACTCCAGGATTTCAATTTGCTCATTTTCATCTTATAAAACCCCTGCCTTTTAATGCAACAAAGTCACTTCAATTTTACTGTCAATTCAAACACGACTGCACATCGGAGCTTTTCCACAATTTCAGTGCTTCTCATTTTCATCTCATAAAACCACTGCCTATTTATGCAACAAAGTCACTTCATTTTTACTGTCAATTCAAACACGACTGCACATCGGAGCTACTACACCATTTCAGTGCTTCTCATTTTCATCTCATAAAGCCCCTGCCTATTAATGCAACAAAGTCACTTCATTTTTACTGTCAATTCAAACACGACTGCACATCGGAGCTACTCCACCATTTCAGTGCTTCTCATTTTCATCTCATAAAGCCCCTGCCTATTTATGCAACAAAGTCACTTCATTTTTACTGTCAATTCAAACACGACTGCACATTATAGCTACTCCCGCATTTCAAGATCTTTTCTTCCTTCTCCTAAGACCCTGGCCTATTTATGCTACAGTCTTTTCGTTTTTACTGTCAATTCAAACACGACTGCACATCGGAGCTACTCCAGCATTTCAAGGTTGCTAATGTCAATGCTGCAAAAATGTACTAAAAAAAAGAACCTTTGAACGTATTGATGCGTTTCTTCAGCATATTCAAGAAAAAATGTTCGAAGGAACAATGACGACTGAGGGCATTCGTTGAGCCAAAGAACCTGTCTCGTTTTCGCCGGAGCTTCGGTATGAAGAGCCCAAGGATTAATTACGGCGGCAAACAGGGTCTTATCATCTCCTAAATGATGACCGGCTCCCTGGTAGCGCATCTTGTACTTGCGCTGTCCCGAGGCAGAGTCAAAGCCAAAGCAGAATGTGAACACACACCGCTGGTGCTGTACATTTTTCACTGCTTCCAAAATTTGCCGCTCATTCGCTTTGACCAATCGCTCCACTGTATGCTGGAGAAGGTTTTGCAAGGAGTCACGAGCCATTGTTTCTGTCACTTCGACGTTATTTGGGCGCAAGGTTGTTTTGTGCTGTGCTACTACATTGTAGCTAGGCACCATGTGCTCTGCATGCTGCGTGCCACTGAAATCATTCATCATCTTTGAAAATTCAATATACTGATGCTTGCTCATCTTCAGGTGGAGAAGCATCGTTACAGCATCATCCTTCGCAAGTCTCCTTGCTTCAGGAACCTGAAGCCTTCTCATCATCTCCTCTGCTATACGTTCCGACTCGAGTGCACGTCTTACTACACAAGCTGCAGAGTCTCCCACCATGACTTTGACATATCTGTAGATTCCTTCTTTGACAATATCTAACGCGTCTAATCCTAGCAGCTTGTCTCGTACTCTTCGGGCTCTTTCGTCCCATGTAGATTGGGCTATATCTTCTGCTGGCAATCGTGGCCTTCCAGCATTTTCTCGGAACCCACCGCGAGGCATGATTTTGAATTTTACGAGACCTGTTAGAGTTTTATTTTAGCGTATCAGCAATATCATTAAGTTTCTTCGTTTAAAGGTTCCTTTCATTACCTCGTATAATTTTACTCGGCGGCAACTGGTTTCGCGTATGTAGTCAGAGTAAAAATAGACGGGTTTTGAGTGCGTTGATACAGTAAAAGCTATTTAAAAAATTCATTAAAACAAATCCTTTCTAAACTTTTATGCCAAATTTAGCACGTCTTACCTCCTTGAACCCAGTAGAATTCTTCCAAGACAAGATTGCGTCTTATCAGCGACAATCTTTTACTCCAAATTTAAAAAAAAATGTTTATCTAGAATCATTTTGTTTTTGCATAACGATGACAACCCCGTATTTTGTCTGCCCGCAGCTTTAATGAAGATGCAGTGCAGTGTGGTGTCAATAGTGTATAAACAAGCATCATCGAACGTCGGTGGCAGACCTCTATCGCAGTAGTTAAGGTTCCCTATACGGGCCCTTTCAATGGCCTGCATGATCCGTAAAACAACCGGAACCAGGGATCCCTATTTTTCAGTCGTATTGTAGCCAGAAAATCGTTTGCATCCTCATAGAGTTGACCATACGCCTTGAGTTGGACGTGCAAAAGAGCCCAAGATATGAATTCCCTCAACCTATTGAGATAACTGGCACGCCTTGTTCCCGTTAGTTCACTAAAGACTCCTCGAATGATTTGCAGTGGTGTGACGTTGATTTTGTATGGCAGCAGAGCCATGCCCAACCCACTGTCAAATTTGATTTGAAGGACTTACAAAGTTTGGTAGAGGGATGCCAGTCTCCTAGTATTTTGCATCCATGGCACTGCCATGTTATTTCTGTGTTTTTGTTTAAAACATTAGGCTTGAAGAATAAAATTCTTGTAGCATAATTTTCTTGAGTCAACTTACCCCGCATGCGTGAGATATTTCAAAAGCTCAACTTGTGCTAATGTAAAGGCGACAATATTGATGAAGACAAGGTGAATCAATAACCAATCTGACCACCAAATGTAGATGTAGACCACTGCAAAGGGCACTCTTTGAATTATTCCCAATTGTTGAGGATTGTCCAATAGGCTTGAGAAGTACATGACCTTTGCAGGCCGAGCTAGGAATGCTAGCAATCTGGAGCCCATAGTCACATGTCCAAAAGTCACGAGTACAGCAAGTACAATATTGCGTTTCGGCGAACCTTCAGATTTATTTTCCACTTTTCTAAATTCAAAACGTCATGTTACAACTTTGGATTGCATTCATTGGTCCTGTTTTAGCAAATTCACTCGGGACGCTGGTGAAAAATCGTTTGTATCCATTGGTGAAATCCACAACATCATCCAGGCAGAGGTATAAGATTGACTGGAACATGAAGCCGTAGCTAAAGCAGAGTATAACATTCTCAAGGTAAGTTTTCGAACCAGCTGCGACTATCGGTTTGAAGTAGAGTTGGATGTAGCGGAAAGTGAGGAAGGACAGATTGACAGTGCAGGATTTAACTTCTCTACAAATAGATACAACAGCGAGTCCCAGAATTTCGAAGTAGGTAAGTTCCGAAAAAAGTTTTCGGGTTGACCTCAGAAAATGTTGCCATGTGAAACAAATGGTGGAATCTGCAAGTAGAAAAATTAAATGTTGCAGTTCCACCTATGCAGTCAGAAGAAATCTTCTGCATCCAGTGACCGAAATCATAGAAACAGTCCGCTACATCAACTCGACCCTAAAATTCATATCAATTCATATTGTCGAACCATTTTGGTACAAAGTTTCGAAACGGCTCTTGGGATCGCTTCATGAGCAAGGTCGTGGATGATACTGTAGACATAACGTATCAATTTTATCTTGCTTCTGAGTATTACTTCGCAATGCTTATTTTCAAGCCCATTATCTTTATACAAGTCAAATTCATTATGCTGCTATAACCAGAAAAAGACAAAAGCACACTTCAATTTGTAATCAAAATTTTTTATACCACTGCACTGTATGGACTATAAGCTGTAAATTTCTGTTGACACATCGTTTGAAGTGTTCTTGAAGCTTTGTTTTCAGTTAATTCGGAGGACCATTTATAGTTTTATATAATAAGTGGTTGTGTGAACTCCACGATGCTGAATGTGTGTATCTCATCGTTAATATTTGTAGTTTATTAGAACATTTCCTGGACAAGACACTAGACATAAACATGTCGGCTGGGTTACTACTCAATATCACAGCTCAGGCTTTCAAATGAACAGAATTTTTAATTGGATTTTATTTTTTAGGTATCTAAGGTACTAATTATGAAGGAGAAAACGGACAGGGAAGCAGTTGTCAGGTGTTTTGAGCGGAACAGGTTTTTTGCAAGTTGCGAAAAATGACGGGACTTATACCTTTGAGTGGAAGCCACCGAAATACATCAGCAATTGATTCCATGACGACACTCTTTCTAGCCATTTTTGTGGATGACCAAGCAAAAATTTACTTCATCTTGAAGTTAGTCCTACGCCCATAATAACAGCGCTGTCTGCTAAAGCGCTGATCAACTCTGTACAGTATCTTACGCCACAATTTCCACAAAGATGCAAGGTTCAGTATTTTAGTAGGGCCCAATAGGCTGGAATGTCAAACATGTGCATGAGACTACAGGTACTCAAACTGTCGGACTAAGGCAGTTTGAGCAAGGATCAAAAGCAACTACTCTCTAACATCTTGGCGCAGTACATGTCTTTACCGCGTTTTACGGCCTTCGTAAAGCTTTGCGTCTAGAGAACAAATGGAGGCTCAGAACCAGCACACTCTCCTATTGACTGAAGAGCTTAAGGGTTCATAAGAGAAACTCTATTCGCCAAATTCTTTATTAGTCCAGGTGCTTACAATTCATACAAAGGTGACAATAAAAGAAATTGATAAATATGTTTGTACATGTTTAAGTAAGCTTTTGACTGTGGTGAAGGGCGACGCGACGTGTCCTTTTTGGTCTGCATATAATATACAGTACCTACACAAACGTAAGAGCCAACGTACAGTTAGTGCTCAAAATTAAAAGTAACGTTGGGCCAATAAAATGTACGCTTATCTTTCTTCTATCCAATTGAACCTACGGACACAAAACTATCACCAAAACTAGAGCAGGTCTTGTAGTTTAGGTGGTACAAATTTCAGACAAATCACCGCACCCAACAACCTACAGCGGGGGGTTGACCGAAACAAGTCAAAAGTTCCTAGTCCAAAATTAAGAGCTCCCTTTGGTTTTTTGCCTTTTCTTTTACAGAACGGTAATTCACTTCCACTTTAATCACTCTCAAGTACTCTACTGAGGCCTTTAGGTCAAATTTGACGGATACAGGGAGGCTGGATACTTAAATTACAAATTCATCAAGAGTTTTCAGTCAGCTTTATCAACATGCTGATCATATGAGTTCTCCTGAAACCCTTGTGTCACTCGGTGACCTTTAGCAGTTCAGGTGATTGTAAGTGTGTGTCAGAGACATCCAAACGTACCACATTAAATGAGCGAGGTCTCATCAGTGCTTTCCTGAAACCTTAGAAGTTATACACAGTTCTAATTTGTCTTCGCGTTAATCCTTATGTACGTTACGTACTACACATGGGCTACATTTGACTTCGAATACTATACAAGTGCATTACAATCCAGTTGTGGTACCAGTTCCACCAGTAGCCTAGTCAGACTTATCTCATTAAATTCCCTATATTTTAACGTCTCTGACACGCACTTACAATCACCTGAATTGCTAAAGGTCGCCGAGTGACACAAGGGTTTCAGGAGAACTCATATGATCAGCATGTTGATAAAGCTGACTGAAAACTCTTGATGAATTTGTAATTTAAGTATCCAGCCTCCCTGTATCCGTCAAATTTGACCTAAAGGCCTCAGTAGAGTACTTGAGAGTGATTAAAGTGGAAGTGAATTACCGTTCTGTAAAAGAAAAGGCAAAAAACCAAAGGGAGCTCTTAATTTTGGACTAGGAACTTTTGACTTGTTTCGGTCAACCCCCCGCTGTAGGTTGTTGGGTGCGGCGATTTGTCTGAAATTTGTACCACCTAAACTACAAGACATGCTCTAGTTTTGGTGCTAGTTTTGTGTCCGTAGGTTTGACTAGATAGACGATAGACAAACTTACATTTTATACACGCAACGTAACTCTTAATTTTGAGCACTAACTGTAGCTCTAAATCATTTAACTGGCTATATTTTCTATCCTGTGGTAGCTAGGTACACCAAACTTGCACAAAAACTAGACCATGGCCTCTTGTTCACATGGTGTAAGTCCACTAATGCTTTTCACCATTTCCTTCCCAGAACGGAACTATATTTTCACCACAACAACTCTAAATCACTCTACTGAGCCATTCAGATCATGTTTGGTGGCTAAATGGAAGCTGGGTACCCGAAGAAAAAATAGTAGAATTTTAGTATTGTTAACATGCTGAACATCGGAATTCATGTCACAATCTCGTGTCACGTGGTGACCTTAAGCGATTCAGAAGACTTTGAGTGTGTATCAGGCGTAAAATTTTGGTATCTCTAACTAAGTGGTTAGTATAATGGATTGAATTATTTGTAATCTAATAAGAACGACAATTGATTGCCTTAATTAAGACCTTTTATATATCAAATCGCATTCAAGGCACTTGTTACTATGGAAACAAATATTTTTTAAAACATAATTTTTTACGGAAAATGTATGTGACGATTGTAAAAAGTTCCCAAAGCATACTTCCACAATTTTCACGGAACAAACCATGAAGTTTCCTGGTATTTGTTACCCTGGATACCAAGGAGCCAACGTACAACCAAACAAATTACACCACGTGATAGAGCATATCAAGAAACATCTTTGAGCCGAATATCAGCTCAAAAACTTAAACAGGCTTTTAGATGTTTGATTTCCAGTTTTGGAAATTTAGGTCGGGGCCAGTGTGCTATGTAAGCAGCATTTACAACATTATACAGTCGGCTCGCCTTTTTAATTGGCAGACTGCTAAACATAAACATGTGTTTCCATGTGTTGCCTGATTTAACAATAATTTGCTCAAT
>JAQIWI010001385.1:0-16839 GCA_034698825.1 Deuterosminthurus bicinctus | reverse complement strand
TCATCATAATATTTTGCATCATCGCTTTAATGATCGTGAGATTTGCTGTAGTTGTTAGTGTACGCTTGTGAGCGGAGGCCCTGCTGACCATAGCTTCTATACCTTCTCTTCCTTTCCTCGACTTTTATGATTCCCACTTATCCCCGTCGACAAACTTGTCAATAATAAAAAACAATTATTGGTGGATTTACAAGTTTACAACAGCACGAATCTATCGACTTGCACTCTTCTTCCCTTCACTCCTCACATGACTCCCTGCAGAGTCTATTCGTCATAATGTTTTAGGGCATAATCAGTGTGCCGTATAGTGAAAGAACTCATGTGAATAATTAATAAATAAGGCTTGGCTATTTAATGCAAAGAGGGTCTACAGGGCTAGGTCATTAGGGTGATATAGTGCAGTTGAGATTGCTGGAGGAGGGGGAATTTCATTACTGGTCGTATAGAAATGAAAGGGATTTGTGCGTTACAATGAGGAAGGATGCGGTGACACGTTTTGCATGCCAACATGGAGGGACTATTGGGATTTCTTATGCAATTGGATTTGTGTATACACGAGAAACCCAGCAGAGCTGCTTGGTAGCAGGACCAGCTAAATTGCTGCTACAAGTAGAAACCATTCTGGAGAAATAATTTCATTTGGAAAATGACCTCTTGCTTTGCAACTCTTTTTTCAAACCGGCTTTGCTCCCAGTTTGTCGCACGGCAATCAGATGATTAAAGAAACGAACCTACGACTTGAACGGGTTTGAATGAACATTTGTAATGCAATTTGTTAATTTGTATGTCTACAGTGGACTTGACACTTGAGTACACTCATAGTGGTAGATCTAAATGTCATGTGAAGCTATATGATGATGATGGTGCAGTATTAATTTGTATGCCGCTGGTAGAATTGTCCATTTTTATTTATAGGCAGTTCGTGTTACAAGCCCATTAATCACCATCATGCTGGTAGTTTCATGCACACACACTTGGAGCATAATTAACTCCAAGCATCACTCAAATGTCCATATTGTTCCTCAGTAATTATAATGTAGTTTTAATTGAGGACTAATTTAATTGTACATTCAACCTGTTTTGGATCCTCAGTGCAGACTTGAGCCTGCATGCATAAGCTCAATAATAGAGCCACCATTATACGTCTTCCTGCTCTGCCCGGCTTTGTTTATAGCCTTGATTCAGCCTCAACACATCCGCATCATGATCCACTATTGCTAATGTGATGATAATCTTGAGGGATCGTTTGCATGTGTGCAATTTATTCCCTTGTAGCTATAACCTACACACTCGTATGTGGCCAAACTTGACAGCTGACAGAGAGCAGAAGCAGTGGGAAGGCGTCGTTTGCACTGCTGTTTTTGTTGCTACATTAAACTGGACTGCGAGTTAACGGGAGAATCAAGGAGTGACGGTAGCACTGTGTGAGTTTGCAATTTCTTGTTTTTCGCACAAAATTTAAGGCGGTACAGCCAGGACCATATGTTAAGGCATGATGCTGCTGGGTTAGGCTGAAGCACTGAATGTCGGTATTTGGGTCCCTTCGAGTTGTTTTTTAAACAGAATATTGGATGGCTATTATGATGATGATGACTATGTTGATGTCTATCAAAGAATCCTCCTACAGAGAGGATTCCCTATCTCCTTGCTTTCTTGCTTGTCATCGTTATCAGTATGAAATGACGAGCATTCTTATGTTAATAAGGCCCCGGCTCAATGCGGTAGTACTAGAGAATGTGATGGTTATCTTTGTGCCATCCTCTCCTCCTCCTCCTCTTCTTTATCCTGGTATAATGTGGATTTTTGCACACAACAATCATCCATTATACGTACAGAGACAGTACAGTGTACACATTGAGTCAATGAAGACACAAAGACCACCATGAGTCTCTCAACGGCAGATGATGCCGTGATGAATGTAAGAAAGAGAGTTGGTGACTTGGCGTATGTCATCTGAACAGGCTAGGAAATTTGATTCCCTTGCTGAGAGTATAAAGGCCAAAGAATCCAGGGGATTTCTGTTGTAAAAAGTTTTCAATTAATATAAAGCCTGCGGTGGAATTATTACTAACATGCTCAGCGTTTTTCCTATATGGGACGGACGGTCAGACAGTCTCGTCATCCGTCCCTGTCATCTTCACACAAACAGATGCACGGAGATGCACACTGGATGCATGTCTAACTCCAGTCTTGGCTGCACATTTTGTAATGTGAGCTTCCTTACCCTCCTCCTGGTTGATTACACTCCACAAGTCCATGGGTGCTTTTGTACAGAGACGAGCATATATGGGGGAAGCTAACTGAATTTTTGACTTTTCTACCGGACCTAACGTGATCCTTTAATGTAACCTTGCATGCATTGGTGGGATAATTAGAGGGAGCCGGGATTTTCTGAGCATTTTTCATTTATTTTCCTCAGGCAAAAGACCCCAAGGGTATGTTATACATGTAGAAAACTATTCGGAAAGCCGAATTGTATTTATAGACGCTGATTCCCCATGGATGGTTTATGGCCATGGAAAATTTCTCAAGTCCAGTGGGGCGCATAAACAGGCACCCACACACACATACAAGTACCCACACGGCGCATTAAAGTATCCACACGACGCATTAAAGTAATTATATACTTCTCCTTTAATTCCTTATTCCATCCACCTACTCCATGTCTTTCACCTTTCACACGTTTTTTTCACTGCTATTGCACATAGTCAAAAGTTAATGAGTGTGATGCTTTCCTCCAAACAATTAAGCTGGCTACCTGTTCTATTATGAGAATGGAATTGTTATGGTACTACAGCGGCTTGCTTTGAGCCTGCCAATATAATGTACTCTGATATACAAAAGCCACACCGCACGTGCCTTATGCCATTATCCAAGGGGTCAAGACTGATATGATGATGACATACTCGGTACGAACGGGTTCTTTGTCAAGTTTTTCTCCTCATCTTCTTCATTTAACGCTGTACGACCTGATAAAAAGCTTGCGAACAAGCCCAGTAGTTTGTGTGAAAGTTATTATATAGCGTGCGAGTATGCGGACATGCCGGCTTGATTTGGCATGGCTAATTGATACTGAAAGAATATATAGTGATAAGAGTAATGGATTCTTACGGGATGATGCAGGGTGGTTAGTGAGGGTTGTGGTGGAGGCAAGTAACCTGTTCCTTCCATATAGTCGTCCTATGGTTTTTCGTATTAAAAGCAACCGGGAATATGAAGCCGGAGGGCAGATTTTAATATATTTTCCGATGGGATTATTACCGTCGCTCATGTAACTAGTTGGCTTTATGTGAGGCACACAGAGAGAAATAATAAGACATTCCAGTAAGCCAAGGGGCGCACACTGTGTGTGTAGCCTTGGAGAGAGGTGCCTTTTTTCAAGTTTCTGGTGTGGTGGGTGTGTGAATGTGAACTTGTGAAAGAGTGAGGCACTGGGAGATACTACTATACTATAGCCGAGGCACTTGGGGTATTATAAGCTACCTAACATGTACAGACTCGTATGAAGGCAGACAGTATCATTATAGAGCATTAATTACAAGATTAAAACTAGCCTGGGTCATGAAATGATGAGGCTGCTTCCAGTTTGAGAAGAACCTTTTTCATTTCAACTTAAAGAGTGAGTGAGTGAACTGGTAACCTTGCGTGTGTAGCCGCAGTGATACTCTTCCACTGCTGCTGTGGATTAAATTAAATGCAGTTACCGTTTCATCAACTACCACTATTATTATTATTATTATTATTTCCCTCTAGTAAAGCTGGTCAATTAAGGGGAGAGGGTTTTGAATCTGCGAACCAGTGTTTGCTTGCTTCGGTCGAAGTAAGGGAATATTACTTTACGTGAGCTTTCAAACGAGAATTGAATGACCAGTGGAAAAGAAGGTAGAAAGAGAGATAAGTTTTAAGAGCACTTGTTGATGCTCCGCGGAGTACAGTTGAATGAGCTTGATCCTTTTAGGAGTCCTTTTATATTTCCCATTGTGTCTGCATTAGTCTGTGTGTGAAGGTGTGAAGTGCAAGTCTCTTTTCAAACAAGGCAAATGTGCAGTGAAAATAAGGGAGTTTTTATGTCCATGTGCGCCCATCAATAGCAACTGTGAGTGGTGGATTGTTACAGCCACACGCACCTGCACATCATCAGTCGTAAATGTGTGTGTGTGTGTACTTGCTATAGGATGAGCTATATTGAAAGTGCAAACTCAGGGTCTTTTGGTTATTGAAGGGCAGTGTGTATTTGTTCGTCTGTCGGTCAGCATGGTGAGTGAGGAAATGGTGAGAATTCAGTGTAGTATTACTCAAGTTAGTCGACCGTAGTAGTTATTCAGCCGTACTACTCAAGTGCTATGCTTAAAAGTTGAATTAGTGTGTGTCCAGTGCAGTGTTGTGTAATGTTACGATAAATTGGAATTCTTTAGAAGAATTATTGAACACTTGCGGGATGCCATTATAAAGATTTTTAGGAGTCCATTTCAATAGCACCTTCTGTCTCTATTTCTAGATTGGTTGACATGAGGCGGTCAGCCATCGGTTCGGAACATCCACCACCGCCGACATCCTCAACACCAGATAACTTCTACAGTCCATTAACACCCACTGCTGCCTCACTCTCAGGCTTTTGCAGTCCACCGATCCTGCCAGCAAAACCCACAGGGTCGTCTCCACATGGGAAACCTTTGCCTCCACGTCCGAATAGTACAAGCAGTTCAATGCTTTCAATGTCAGGAGGACAAATGAAGCCATTTGGACATCAACAACAAGGCCTTCCGCCGTTCAAAGGCGGTCCAATGAGCAGCACACCTCCTAGCAATTCCACTGCTGGTTTTACTAGCAGCAGCACTTCCAACTTTAATCAACGCTCCGTGCCAAATTTGCCTGGACTTTTACAACAGAAGAGACTATTCTTATCACCGCAACCCCAACCCAGTAGTAACTTGAGTGCAGTGGTGGCTAATGGGGGCATGAATAGTAATAATAACAATAACAGTGTCCCATACTATTCCGAGCTGATTCCAAATGGATGTAATGGAGGGGCAAGTCATGGGAGCTCATCATCAGGACCTATTATCAGTCCACTAACGTCCACGCCGGTTCCACAGGCAACACCCGGAGTTCCGCAGCAGCCCGCCAAACCCCGCGTTCGGGTGGAGTGGAAGAGTGTGGATAACTTACAGCAACAGTACAACCCACGACTGACTCACATTGACTTTGGCGAAGCCCCTCATTACTACAACAATGGGGCAGCTAGTGGCAGTGGTAACAGTGTGAGTCAGAATGGGCTCAATAACTTAGTACTGAACGGACAGTTGGCCAAAGGAACTGCTAATGGGATTCGTAATGCCTTAAGTTGTTCCCAGGAAAAGATACTGACGGCCGAGAGTTTGACAACAGGGAAGAAGAAGAACAATAGTAAAAGTGACCTAAGTTTGGACTCAATGATGATAGGAGGAGGCTCGGCTAATGGAGTCGGTGGTGTGAGCAGTGCGAATGTTGGGATGCTCCCAATATCTTCCACCAATAGAAACAATAATAAAATTAAAACTGATGATTATTTCCAACCAAGTAATACTTCCAGTAGTAGTTCCACCGCTGCAGAATACGAGAGACTCAAATCTCCCGTTCGGGACGTTACTGTGCAACGAAGTAACTCCAAGGATCGGGATAGTGGCGTTGGAAGTGCTTGTGGAAAGGATCCAGCAGATCCATTGCCACAACATCATCATCATCATCATCATGTGAGCAGTAGTGCTGGCTTTAGTGTCAATTTGAATGATGCAACGACCACGGAGTGTCATAATGGTGGTGGAACACCTGCTGCTATGAATACGACCGGCAAGACTGCTGCTGAGTCTACAGATTGCAGCTCACTGGGCAGAAGTTCCACGTCTGATGGTGATTTTGGAACCATGAGTGCCTTTAGTGGCTCAGGCTGTCTCAATACTGTCAATGCGGGTAAATGTTGGAATTTTCTTGAACGTTCACATATTCGGAGAAAGACACAGAGCGGGAGGTGATAACAGTTGTAATGATCCCTTGTAAGTTCTTCATGCAAGAACACAAGTCACGCTGTCCTTTAATGATCACGTAATTATGAGCGAAAGGGCAGATGTGTATACACATAGTAGGCCGTCACCTTGATGTTTTTATGGGTCGACTCTGTTTGTAGTATGTGTCTTCTGTGCGTGTGCTTGGCTTTCGGGACGATGATGATGAAGTAAATGGGAGGGAAGGATGACTGGAGTCAAAAGTATGTGATATGATTTAGAGCCAGTGGGGTAAAATATGAGGCAATAAATCAGAGGACAAATCGGCAGGCTGAAAACGGCATCTTGATCCGAATTCATGAATTTTAATGTGTGTCGTCTTCCTTCTCATGCCATTGGCGCATTATAGAGTCAACTCTATTTTCAAAGAGATATCGGGAAAAGATTCAAAGTTTTGGATGCATACATACTACTCACTCACCTCAATACAACTTCCGCCGTTGTTCACATCCCTCGCTCGCTCTGTGATATGCGGATATGTTTGCTAGTCTTGTTTTATATTTGAGTCTATATTTGGTTATTTATTGCACAGGTTCGACGCCCTCGGAAAGGAAGTCACGGCACTCGGGTCCATCCTCAAAATTAAAGTCTCGACGGAGGAATATACTTCAGCATTTGAGCATGGAGGAGATGAGACTACTAAATAGTAGTAGTACGAATGGTGGCAGTGGAAATAATGGAAGTCAGAGGGGGAGTGGGAGCAATACGAATACCGGAGGTTCCTCATCCGATGGCTCCTCGGGTCATGCGAGCATGTCAGATAGTCAGACAAGTGGCTCACCACCTGCAGAGTATGCCCGGATCGGCTCAAACCCCGCCACAAATCTGTCCCATAGTTACAAGTCTGTGCTCAAGAGTGTTCCTGAGGATGATGTGAATGTGGTGATGATGATGGGCAGTGGAAGTGGTGGCGGCGGTAGACATGACAACAAGAGTGATAGGAGTAGTGGCAGCGGGAGCAAGAAGAGCTCATCACGGTCAAGACATCGTAATAAGGTGATTATTAATGACAATTATATCCACACTTTTCATTAAAGAAGTGCAATTGTTATAGGAAACAAGTGTGTGCGGCGGCTCCACTCAAAGACCTCTATTTTCAAGGCTACTTTGCATTTAAATATGCACTTAATTTCATCTCGGCAGCCTGTTCCACACACGCACATATCCACGCACACACTTGTATATGAAATTTATGATAAACGCTCTTAATTTTAACGCAAAGAATTAACAAGCCGCGTGTCTAGGTGTATATATCCAATGCAATACCGCACCTTCAGTGCTGCTTTGTTCGGCATAACTTATGAGTGGAGTGCTAATGCCAATACAATTGCCATACATGGAACCACTACTAATGGCCAGTGCTGCTGCTGCCCATATTGACTTCAAGTAGCAAAGGAGGCGATATGAAGATGATGCTCGTACGCACACGCTCACGTATTACGCACACAGGCACACCTGATTTGAATATTCCGTTCATTATGGTCCTTCTGAGTAGTGATCGACGAGGAAAAAAAATCCCTCTCCAGTCACAGCCTCCATGATCGTCATCATAAATACATACTGTATGATAATGTTTGAAGCCATTTTTGGAATGAGTTATGAGGCAGATCTACGACTACTTGCTGCATCTGACAAGCGTTAGATTTCCCTACGATTATTGCTCTCTTTGGATCGAGTAGACTTATGGTGTGGAGTGGATAATAAAAACTCTCCCTGTCGACCCGCATGTGCACCCTTTAAAATAAAAAAAAACCGTGGACCCGTTTGAGTGTGCATTGTGCATGTTAGTGTGTAATATGTTTAGGATGGAAATGATGAGGGTAACATGGATACTCCCGTGTGGGCGTCCATGTCAAAAATGTTCCGATATGTTGTGACTATATGGTGAATTAGGATCAAAGAGTTCAATGGACGTAATACTTGATTTGTTTGATTGCAGGAGTTCTTATTGGGAGGTAGCAGTGGAGGGGGTGCGGGTAGTGGAGGACTTGAAGATATAAAGCAAGCCATCGAACAACTTACACTGCGCTCTTACCATGGCACTGGACGAGATGGTGGTGGGCATCATTCCTCATACTCAACCTCCACGTACTCTTCCATGAGTGGAAGTGAGTGTGATCGTCATCGAAGACCTCACCTCATACGGCATTCCAGTCTCGAAACTATCAATACACAGGTTTGCTACTACTACTACTACCACTCTAATGTCTGATTGCTGTGACTACTCTAATGTATGTTTGCTGCTACTACTCTAGTGCATATCTAGCTTGAAAGTGCTTGTAGCTGTGCGTGCGTGTCTTTGATTGTATGTGTGTGTGAGCCTACTCTAGGGAAATTATCTGTGTCTGTGAGTAATTTGATCAGGAGGAAATCAATGTGATGATGTAAGGAATGAATGAAATAGATGAACAAGATGAGATTGACGTAATGACCATACGTAAGTGTAAAGGCCAGTTGAAAGTGTCCTAATGGACAGGTTAACTGTAGTAGCCCGCTGGTAGTAGCGGCAGCTTTAATGGCACAAATGAGAACTGACAAGCTTGAGAGAGGAACTGACATCATACTAAAGTGCAAATTGAAAGGAATGCCTGGACGTTGGTCTTGTCAGTCAAGGACCAGCTCCGCCTTCGTGTGTGCCTGGACTGACAGATATGAAAAGGAAGAAGATAAACGTCATATCAGCCATGTTGGGCAACAAGAATGGGATGTTTGTGTATATGGTGGCGGTGATTGTGGGAATCTGAACCGGATTGTGTATCCCATTAAACTATGCCAGCGTGTTACCCTGGAAACCACATTGTTTGCATTCTGGGCAGGCGTCTTTAGGCAGGATTACACAAGTGTTTGCTTTGCCAATAAAACGAAAATGGTTGATTTTTTGTCTCCGTCAGTCTGTCTGTGAGGCTATGAGCCCCCTGATCTGTTGTGAAGAATGAATGCTTGTTGTTTTATCTGCTGCAAAGTTTAATTGAAAAACTAATTTATGTAGACACATGAGAATGACTTGATTTCATCAAGGTGTGAATAATATTTCAGGTCACCTCAGCGGATGAGTTTGTCTGGGTGGACTCACATAATCGTTTGGTAGAGCTACAACATTACCCCTGGTCCAATCATGATATCCTTAAAGTAATTGAGAAAAGTAGCCGACTTAAGGATAATCTGGAGCGAATCTCTATGGAGACTGTTCCGAGGATTTCATACCTCCTCCAGCGTGCCCTTGTTCGAATATCCCGTGAAACACAGCGACTTTCACGTACTTTTGGCTTCTGTAGTAAACAAGAAGTAACATCAGCCTTCCGCATTGTCCTAGCCCCGGGCCTAGCTGATTCTTCTACGAAGGTAGGCCATATGTTGTCTAGTCTATTTGAAATTCAAATTGATATCATTGTCAAGGTACTCATAGTAAGATGCTACAACCGGATCGGGCGCTTGTTTGGTTTTTCATAGGCGTGTTTGAGAGCTGCTGCCATGTTCTCCGTGTCCACAAGTGACCCTTTACAAAGAGAATCCAAGTCATCCCGGGCAGGGTTACACTTACACGTGGGCCGTTTTCAACGTTGGATGTGTGAAGTTCGCCTGGGTCGCTTTGTTCATGAATTTGCTGCCATTCACCTAGCAGCGGGCATGGAAAACTTGATAGAGGAGATTCTGGGACAGGCATTATCTTTCATTACGACGAATTCGACAAATCCAGATGCTCCTAATGCACATCCCGTCTTAACGGCGGCCATACTGGAACAAGCCATTGCCAACAATGGTGACTTGTGGGGCTTGCTCCAGCCATATGCTCATCTGAATGCGGGACGGACAGCTTCGGGTAAGTTATTATATCGTTGTGAAAATCCAGTTTTTTCCCACAACATTTACTTACTGGCCTCACAAGTATAAGGACAGCAGAAAAAGAAGCTGGAATGTCGAAGAATTGGAAAAGAAGACGAAGAAGAAGTGAAGCCCATTAGTAATAATTGGCTTTGTTTGTTTTGTTTTTCAGGCGCTTTGGCATTGCCACGATGGGCAAGTGTTGCTAGCGTGGATTCTTCAGGGAGCAGTAGCACGACGATTGGGGCCAATCAAGATGATTCTTCACTCAGACATCATCAGCATAACAAAAGTCTTGAACAGTCTCTCCTCACAACCTGTGTGGGTTCAATTGGTGAGTCCTCTGCATTTTTATTTGGCACATTTAATATTCCTTATCTGTTGATCAAGCGAAATATTAGCATGTGGACAGGCTGGCCGCATTTTGTAATTAAATGTGTGATTTGGCGGCAGCCATATGTTGTAATGCGCAAGGTGCTCAGAATATTGACAGGTGTGCTAACAAGTAGAAATCGTCTGTCTTTTTGCAGCTGAGTTGGCGGATATCCTTTCCCGTGTCTCCCATTACCATCATAAGCAAACACCTTCGGCAAGTAGTGGCAGTAGCGGGGGCAATTCAAGCAAGTCGTCCTCTTTGCCACCTTCCTGGTCACCTTCGGCACTTCACACGCTCTTTTATTTCATGAGATGTTCCCAACTGGAGACAGCTGATGAGCAGCAAAGTTGCAATCTGGCCTCTTCAACCGCCACATTGGGCTCTGAGACACTTCAACGTCAGCAACAACATCATCAGCAGCAAAGTCGGATGCCGATTCAGGAATTAGTATACGAGAGGCCTTTTGTGGTACTTCCACCACTCATCGAATGGGTCAGAGTGGCAACGGCACATGCGGAGCATCGTCATTCTTGGCTTATTGACAAAGATGATGTGATGCAAGGAGCCAGACTTTTATTACCTGGCATTGACTGTCCTGTCAGGATGACCGGGTGAGTGGAGATGATAGATTGATGCGTGCAGTCGGGACGGGAACATGAACGATTTTATTTATGTGTTCAGGTCAGACGAGTTCTCATGGCCCCGACGCTCAATGGATGAATTTGAATGCAACCGACGACTCAAGATTGATTTGGCATTCAAGATGCTGACATCAGGACGGTCGGATTTAGTTGCTCAAGCCCTTCTGCTCATGCCTCCCTCAAAGGCAAATACTTTCAATGAAACCGGTATGCCCTTTTAATGGCCACAAGATTTATTGCACTTGATTTTTTTTTACTAAATTTCACTTAGTTGTTTACTACATTTCACATGATTGTTTATTATATTTCACTTATTATTATTGTAATTTAATGCTAAATTTAATTGTTAAAACATGTTCAATGCTAATAGGACTATCACCGTTGATACTGGCAAGCATCAGGGGAGAGGAGACGATGGTGCGGGTGCTGCTGGATGCGGGAGCGGATCCGGATATGGAGACTCCACCTAACGGGGCCAATTCCCCTCATAGTAATAGCGAGACTCAGCATTGGACTGCGCTTACTTTCGCGTCCTTGATGGGTCATGTGAACGTTGCTAAGGTAACTTTTCTTCTGTAAATGAAATGCTTTATGAATGTAAGGTCATGAATGTGTGTATTTGGTGGGCAATTAAAAGTTTGATTAATTACCGAGGCACGTAGAGGAGGGCAATAAAAAAGACAAGCTATTAAATTCTGGGTGGTAGTTCAGCTTCTTGACTGACTGAGTTTAATCACCTCTTTTTACATTGCAGATCCTATTAGAACGCGGAGCAAATGTTGAAGGTGGGGCCAAGTTGAGTGAGGAGAAGTCAACACAAACACCTTTGCAAGTTTCAGCTGCCAGCGGCAACCTAGAAATCGTTTCCACCTTGCTTAATTACGGGGCTAATCCATTCCAATCAACCCTAATCCGCGACTCTTTATGCTACACGGGATCTGCCCAGCGGGGGAGTTTTAGGTAAGCTACGGTCAAAGTTTCTTTGACCTAATCAGCTCTATTGATATAACTTAAGTGTATTTTTCTTTCCTTTGAATTTGTAGTGCCATATCAGTAGCTGCATCCCACGGTCAGCGAACAATACTCCACAAGTTACTATCCCAACCATTCAATACACCACCCTCGTCAAAGGAAGTGCTCTCGCTGGAAGAGATACTTGCTGAAGGTGTTCCACAACAGCAGAGCTCGTCAGGAAGAAACGCTCCCATTCATCCCAGTTCAACCCCACCAACAAGACCCACAGAGGAGCCAAAGATATTGACAAAGTCCCAAGTGAAAGTTTTGCAGGAAGCCATGTATCAGAGTGCTGAGAATGGTCATCTGGAAATTACACTGGACATGCGAAATTTGGGTGTGCCATGGACGTTACATTGTTGGGTCAATGCTCTTGCCACGGCACATGATTTGAGATGCGAACCCGTCGTGGACCAATTGCTTCAAGACTTCTTGCAGATTCTGCCCAATGAAGACTTTTCCCAGGGTCATTTTGTTGAGGACTGTCTACCCTTGTTGTTTTCAATCTTTAAGAATAGCAAGGTAACGTGTGGTACTTTACTTTTTGAATACTTACAATATGAGGTACATACGTTTTTAGACGTAAATTTGTGATATTTTTTATTTATTACAGAACGAAGGAACAACTCTTTTACTGGCTGACATCTTTCAAACGTGCTATGGCAGGGATGTTATCAAAGAAATCCGAGATACGACGATCCTGAATGGGACAAGAATAGATCCAAAATATGTGAACAACCCCGAACTTTCTGATGTTCAATTCCGAGTGGAGAGTCGTGTGTTCTATGCACACAAGATAGTTCTGGTCACTTCATCTCCAAGGTTCAAGTCCATGTTGAAGAGTGCACCAGATTCCAATCCGCCAGTGCTTCAAATTAATGATATTAGATACCATATTTTCCAGGTAAGTTGAACTACAGAAAGATAATTGAAACTTTGCATTCTGATTTACAACGTGTTACATTATGATATTTCATTTAAAGATGGTAATGGAGTACCTGTACAACGGAAGCTGCGATTCCATTAAGAAGATTGACACGGATGATGTATTGGAATTGATGGCTGCTGCAAATTTCTTTCAGCTTGATGGATTATTAAGATTCTGTGAATCTAGGTGTTCATTTTTAGTTAATATTGAATCCGTCGTTTCCTTGTATATTCATGCCAAGGTATACCCATCATGATTATTTATGACAAGTTATTTATGACGTGCTACTTTAAGACAAATTGCTAATTTCGTATGTTACGTGCAGGTGTACAACGCCGTCCAGCTATTGGAATACTGCCAAGGTTTTTTGCTACAAAATATGGTCGCTCTATTAACTTATGACGATAGCGTTCGCCGACTCATATTTGGGAAGAAGCTCCACAATCATGACGTCCTCGCTGGTCTCCTTCTTACATTGCAAGCCCGACTGAAAACTCAACATGGGAGGAAATCTAAGTGACGGCAGCCGTGTTGTAATATTTGTTTAAAAGCGCAGTCGATCATGTTCATGTGAACTTGTTGTTTATACAATATGTTGCAATATTTTTTGTCATAATTTTTTTAAAGTTAAAAAAGTTGTAAGTTGATTGAGTGCGGCCAACAATCACAATAAAAATTTTTATTTAAAATTGAACCACCAACTTGTACACTAACCGCGAAATCTCTACACAAGTTGAACATCATGATTATTGACAAGAGCACTGACGGGAAAGTACTTCATCAAGTACTGAGATCCAGCTATAAGTTGTACATCCGACTCTTTCGTTCCGTCGGGATCTTCCACGACAACATTGGCCGCATTTTTCACACGGAAGAATACAAAAGAGTCAGTCGTAGGCTTCACTTTCATCACACGACGATCGAAAGTATCCAGACTTTTGGGCATGTTAGACAAGGCGACGCTTTTCATATGCCCCTCAACAACCTTGAGATACTCGACGAGAAATTTGTGCTCTTCTGGCATTAAAATTGACGCTTCATTAGCCTTCTTCTTGCTCTCTTCATCCCGAATCTGCCAGCAGTACTTTTGAATTTTCGCCAGTCGAACACGAAGATAGTCTGCGACTAAATAACGGATCCGCTCCACTTCTAGCTGATGATGCTTTACTTTTTCTTCACGAGGATTACACCGCGATAGATTATCTTCTGTGTTCTTGATTTGATCTAACATGATAACTACTTCTTCTGTAAGAGGTGCGAGCAATTCAGGTGCAAGTTTTTCGTTTAGCCAACCGTTTTGAAGTTTCTGGAGGATTTCAGCTGAAGTTAAGGTGTCTTCATCGTCGCTTGGACTTAGCATGTCGTCGCTGCCACTCAAGTCCACTTCCATCGTGATTTCGAGTCTGTGGAGGATAATAATAAATTTCGTTCAGATCCACTTTCTTCAAGGACAAATTTAGGTAAAAATACAGTGAATACATTGCAATCACTCTTGACAAAACTAAATCAATTCCAATTGTTAAGGTCACATTTGTATCCTTTCATTTACAATCTTTAGAATTCAAATGACGCTTCGACATAATAGTAACATTAACTAACCTTCCAGTGAAATTTGATGAACTTCAAATGCAGTTTTCTTTAAAGTATTGTTGCGTGTTTCTTAAAATTGTTTCTACTATGTTTTCCAGCGCGATTAAAATTTTCTCTGCGAGTTCTGCCCACTTTTCTTTCTCCAACAAACTAACAATAGAAAGCCGCCAGTATTATTTCCCGCATTTATCATCGAAATAAATTCAATGGCTCCACAGACATTATTTGTAGTAAGTTTGCTTTATTTGTTACTACGTATCATACTGATGCTCAGTTAGGTTTATTCATAATTGGAATCCGACTGGAATATTCGTCAATTTTGAATCCTCCCATAGATAATGTGTTCATCGTACAGTTTACATGATCACGTCTTCAAAGCAATCGTCTTGCTCTCCAATAACAAGTATGAAGCCCATCCCATTGTCGCCACTAACTTGATCCACGGACAATTTATTAGCGAATGAAACTTGTCTTATTCTCCCCAAAACTCCATTGATTTCAGCCAATTCTTCCATCGAAGTATACATGGATTTCTCGATAAAACTGAGCCCTCGATATTTTTTATCACTATTATCACTCCCACAAGAAATCATATCCAAAATGGCGGACAAACTTTGCATAAAGTTCAGGCGGCTATCATTCCAATAGCTCAGTGAAAATAGCCGGAGATTGGGCAGAGTGCGATGTATGGTCATCAACTGGTCCGGTAAAATCTGGAAGCATTCAATTTGAAGGCAAAGTAAAGTCCGAGGTAGGAGATCAAGTCTAGAAAATCGACATGTAGACAACTCCATGCCCACGATTTGCAATTGCTTCAGTGCAATGAACTCATAAATGGCTTCCACAGAGAAGAATTCGGGCTTTTCTTCCGCCCCCTCCATCTTTTCATTTCTGTAGCATCGAAGCATTCTGAGTGTGAGACTTTCTAATGTCTTGCCAGATTGCTTTATTGCTTCAACAGGGTAGCCGAAATAGTTACCCCCAACATCCCAAACAAGATGTTTCAGCTTCCTCTGACTCTCAAGTAAATTTATCCAGTCAAAGTAACTGGAAAAACAAAAGGGAATCTCCATGTCGATGGATTCAAACTGTGGACATGGGTTGAAATCTCCGAAGCCAAGTAGTGCGATTGAGTTTTTTCGGCCATCTTCCCGATCAACTTGTCGAATCGGCTGGGAGGCATTCAAGTCTGTTCGAAGCTCATGGAATCGAAACTGTTGGAGTGATCTGCATCGTAAGATGATTTCAAATAAAACTTGCATAACTTTTTTCGACGCCTCTTCCCACAGGCAGATTTCGATGTCTATTGAGCGAACATGGAATGACTGAAGGGATCTTAGCAAAGGTAGCAAGCTATAAGTAACCAGATTTTCCATCACTTCATGTTCAGCTTTCTTGGAAATGAAGCGGAGATGTCGGAGTTTTTTGAGGAAGCCGTATTGCTTGATTTCTGGCGACTCCAAGAATAGCTTTCCAAGGTGCCAGTTATCAAGCGAGCCCCAGGTTGGATTGTCAGAAGAATTCAGTAGTGAATGTTCTTGGGACTGGTGGCAGATCTCTAAAGCTTGAATGTTGGGACATCGGCGGAAGATTTCATGAAGGACATCAGGGGAGACAGGACCTCGAACTTTGAAATCCAAAAATTTACTTGGATTTGCCGGTAATAGTGTTCCTAATGTGCTCATTTCAACATGAGATATTATCAAGCGTTGAATTGTTGATGTAGTTAAAGCTAAACGGAGGCTATCTTCGTCAGCATCTGTAAAGTATAACTGAATTCCGACTGTATTGTCGATCTCGTCACGAAATTTCCTGCAAGTTAGACGTACTTGGGTACGATCTGCGTAACTAAGATACTGCCATATGTGTTCACGAGTCTAAAAGAAAAGGTATTAAGCATTAATTAACCTGCCAAGAAATTGAGTTCGAAGGCTGAATTTGTGTTGTTATTTATCTCTTCACTGTTCAAAAGTGTTCAAGTGTTCACCTCAGGAAGCAAATGGTGAAATTGGGTGAGCTCAGTTTCTTTATTGTTTTCCATTATTCTACTAGCGCTGTTCTTAATCAAACTGGCCACATTTTCCTCAGATTTATCATGGAGGAATGCCAAAAAGCTTCCTTCCGGATGAAACAGAAACGTTTCTTTTGAGTCCTTCAGAACGCCATCTTTGGATTCTATTTCAATTTCCGATTCAAAATCTGACTCGTACATTATTCCAGCGCTCGCAGTATTCTTCGGTTTCGGTATTTCTGTGACTATTTTTGTGTCTTCCATCTGATCCTGATCAATCCTTTTACTTGATTCCCTGGCTCCCATTTTGCTAATTCGGGAAGTGAGTTGTCAAAATCAAACGCGATATGACGAAGACCAAAAGTCCAATCTCTATGCCATTGAAATTGAAAGATTCATTGAGGATTTTTTAAATG
>JAQIWI010001384.1:0-16850 GCA_034698825.1 Deuterosminthurus bicinctus | reverse complement strand
ATTCGAATTCGCAAAAAAAAGTTGGGTTTTAACATTGCGTTTTTTCAGGCCTTAATTCAAACTTTGGACGCTTATATTCACTTTTGTTATATTCGTATTCATCGTTTGTGTAAGTTTTTCAACGCAGTTGCGCCTTATTATTAGTCCTCGGTCTTATTTTGAGAAGGCTTGATTCAGTCCTTGAAAGTGACATCCAAAATTCTTTGTAATTCCAGAGTCAATCGGTCGGTTTGCTTTTATATTGTCGTTATTAGGTATCTGGACTTGACCACAAAGACGTCTAAGTAAGTGATTCATGGTGACGGCGACAAGTATTCGTCCCTGAGCCAACAACGGCTCCTGAAGAATCAGTGGGGACGTAAGGAGCTCCGTTCCAAAATCTACTGAATGCAGCAGCAGCGGAAATAAAATCTGAAAATTACAAGCAACTACATCAGTACAGAACAAATATAAAAATGGACGAAGAAAATTTAAATCAACAGTCGCTTTTCAAGTGTAACCTGAAAGATTTTAAGGACATGGGCCCTAAAAAGGGAACTAAATGTTTAGAGAAAGTCAAGTACCTCATGGGAAAAAGCAGTTGGATTTAGTACAATAGCCGGAGTCCTACGACTTGTTGAATTCG
This sequence comes from Deuterosminthurus bicinctus, assembly GCA_034698825.1. Taxonomy (NCBI): domain Eukaryota; kingdom Metazoa; phylum Arthropoda; class Collembola; order Symphypleona; family Bourletiellidae; genus Deuterosminthurus; species Deuterosminthurus bicinctus. The sequence continues at coordinate 16,225 of JAQIWI010001384.1, read as the reverse complement.
CCTCGTATTTTTCGTTTCTGTGAAGGTACAATTCGTCCGCCCGAGTATTGTCCCCATCTAAGCTATTTTTATGCCGACCACACAGCTAGGCTCTTGCTCTATGACTAACCGATGACGTCAGCCTTTAGTGAATGAAACTGTCGGATGTTGGCTTATGCGTGTGCTCTCGATGGATTGCGAGTGTTCACGATGAGAAAACTTGGGTACGTGCCGTATGAAATAACAGGCCGCACTAAGCTGACGTCATAGCTTTTTAGAAGTAAAGCGGTGACAGAGGGAAAGAGAACGACGAGGAAGAGTTAAGTCACAAAAGAGAGGACGCATAGCTGAGGATAGAGCTGGAGTGTTGAAACCAGTTTATGACTTTATTGTTTTCATAACAATTCTCTTTAATTTTACATCCTGAGCTCACCGCCAATCAACATATGAAATCTGCTGCTTTTACATGATTTTTTAGCAATGCTGCATGTCATTTTGCTACAAACTTGGCACAGATGACTTGTCCATGCAGTATTCTTTCTGGAATCACAAGCCATTACCACGCCATTACCACATCGATTACGTACTGCCTGCTTTCAAAATAATTATCTAGCTCATTCGATCTCTCTCGGCCACCACTTGCCTTCATATTGCGAATGACTACCACACTTTTACGGGAATAGTAGTCCATTTTCAGGTGCCCTTCAGTACACATTGATCTGTAAAGGGAGGGCCCGGAATATGTTCACATAGGGAAAAAAGAGTTAAATCAAAGGCTTTCAGTTCTCTCAGACCTTGATTTTTCAAGTAAATATGAGTTTAATGTCCCACAAAATTGTCCTTTTTGGGGATCATTGGCATCTCTGAATTCAAGTTGAAGCCAAAGAGGCAAAAGGAGATTGCTGCAGCAGGACTACTTAATGATGTGTGACACATGTCCAAGTCCAAGCTCTCAGCGTCAGGTCTTGTATGGCACTTGCATATGATCCAATGAAATCAATGCTACTTGCAGACAGCACAGATCTTTGATAATTTAAGCTCTTCCGTCACACTCAACTAAAAGTAATCTCAGAGACTTCCTGACTTCCCAAGAACTTGCGTGTAGCTTTAATTTAATGATATGAAATCCAATGGCACACAGTAGCACATTTGTTCTATTTCAAGGCCTTTGCATCAGGTTCATGAAATCAGTCTTTCAACTCCTTCAACTCAGAGCAGTAGCGTGAAATATTTTAGGAGCACACATTTCAGTGGTGTCAAATCATTCAGCACTGCAGTTCACATAGGACATGCAAATGTCTACAAAAATGACGCTTCCAATTGTTTGGTGCGTTAGTGATTCTAAGCAGCATTGTGGTGGGAAATGTGGAAGAGCAACCAGGACAGAGGTGGGATAGCTCCACCGTGTTTCTAGCACTGGAGGCTTTGAGCAAAGCAGTTAAGTCTAATTGATGCCAAAATAGAATCCCAAACTATTGCATTGAGCAATTTTAAGGCCAAGGTAAAACTGCAAGTTAACAACTTAGAAACCAAATTGAATACGCAAGGAAGAATCTTAAGAAATTTGGAGGCATTGCTCGGAAAAGTGGACGCAAACGTAACAGCATTAGTGACCAAAGAAGCCTGGCAGGAGCCGATTGCTCTTTCTCCGACCAATCGATTGCAATCGAACAATTGTGGCTCTGGAAGGCGATGATATGGAGGTCTGGTGCGTCATTCATGGGACGGGAGTGTAGTCTTTTGTTTTTGATCATTAAATTGTGTACTTGCTTTTGCTCAATACTTCCAGACAGTTACCTGAGATCAGATGGATAAGAGTAAATGGTTTACTGAAATCTGACCGAGTGGTTGTTGAAAACAATGGGAATGTTTTGCGAGTCAAGAACACCAGATTGCATGATGAAGGTTCTTACGTCTGTGTTGTTGCTAATGGCGTAGGAATTCCGGCAACTCAATCGGGCCGCCTTCAAGTGTACAGGGTGGGTCAGAGAAAGGTTTACACTTTTAAACTTGAATTACTTTTGAAGTTTTGAAGCTATCGGCATGTTGCTTACCAATTCTGAAACTTGAATCTTGGGTTTTTTGACCCAGTCCCCATTAAAATTGGTCGTCAGTGTTCGGAAATTCGAATTCGCAAAAACAAGTATGGTTTCAACATGGTGTCTTATGAGTTTAATTAGACTTTGAACGCCCATATCTTCGTAAATAATGATTGCAGAGACATGTGGAGCACATTTTTGAAAGCTGAGAGCTCAATGAACGTGTCTGTGCGTTTCAAAGGTGACCTTAAGACAAAACCAACCAGGAATATATTGCGGGAGCGACTGGAGCGGGTTAAGTAATTTGGCTCAGAGAGCTATGCAAAGTTTTACGAGTTAAGCAACAACAGCCGACAGTTATAGCTATAGATAATCAGAGTTCAATTCGCCTGGCTAAAAACACGGAAATGCATTCGAGAACCAAGCACATTGGTGTCAGATATGACTTCATTCGTGATATGGTCCAAAAGAAGGAAGTGACAGTGGACGACGTGTCCACATCCGTGCAGCTCGCAGACAGCCTAACGAAGCCATTGATGAAGACAAAGCTTGAAACAAATAGAGAAAGACTAGGACTGCGCCCTACGGGGCCCTTCAAAAGTGCCCTCACCCTCAGCCACTGCACTGGACAGCGTTCCTGGCCATGATGTCTGTCCTGACAGTTTGCAAATCAGCATCATCATCTGCCATAACACTGCTCCAGTCAGGAAGAGTGACTTGCCAATCACCGTTGGTCATGAGAAGGTCAGTCTAATCATCAAATTCATCAACCCGTGTGATATTGTAAACAATTGAACTGTGCACAAAGACCTGGTGGACACCGCAGGACAAGAACGTCATGACATCTACAAACGCCACTTCATGCATGAGCTGCAACTTATGTGCCCTGGAAATCGGTGGATGTACGTGCAAACTAGACACAAACCAAATTCTCTGCACTATGAACAGGCTTTTGCCGTTAGCTTATCCATACAAACATCACGTTTAAAAGCCGCACAAATGCGTTTACCTTCCAAGCACAAAGTTCCTCATTGTAACAGGATGCACAAGTAACAGCTTTGTTGCATTGTTGTCCAAGTTAACACCTTCAAAAAGACTGCAAACTGTATTTATTTATCTTAATGTACCGCTATAATTAAAACCAACAATCACCTGCTGCAGCCACATCATTACCCTCGTCGTCCGCCATTATTTGGAAGGACATACTGTGTTACCGGCGTCCTGCCCTGGGTAGATACGCTTTAGACCCTGGAGACGTCAAGGAGCCTGGTAATGGCTTGCTATGGATGACACTGAAATGCGCAGGTTGTGAGGTTTGTATGGTTAACGTGTGGTTTAAGCGTAAGCTCGTTCAAATGTCTGAAATGACGTAAATCATGACGTTAGAAACATGCACACATGGTTACCAACGTGTGAGAGTGGATGGAGGGTAAATTATAGACTCACACAAAGGTAGAAAGATGAAAAAAGATAATAGCGGATACCGGCCAATACTATGAGATCGCTCGCACAGCCAAAAGTTTCGTCCCGACACTGAGATCTGGAGTAGTTCGCCGGAGATCCCCGGGGAAAAAATAAGGAGGGCGACAAGCGCAACAGAGATTTTCTCAGCTAGTTGTGCTAGAACAGAAGCCAGTGGAGGGGACCATATGCAGAGTACCATTTTGGTGAGCGACACATACGAGGGGAGCGAGATAAATATAGCTTGCGACTGAGCGCAGAAAATCAGGTCCTAACGCAAGGCAGACGAGTATGTGATAGGGAAGTAAGTAACAAGAAAATTGAACGTACAGAGGGGATATTAGCAGCATCCCGACCTACTGCTGAAAAGTATACTGAAAAAGGAGTGAATGATGAGAGGAAGAGAACGTGGCCGATAGTTACCTGAAGTTTGCGACAAAAGCCGATACTCGGCTTCGCCAAGCAGAATAAATCGGTCCTTTGACACCAAACGATCCTGGTGGATGAGACCAAGTGATTTGGGTTGTTATGGATAGTCCCAAGGACGTGAACAATGGAGGCCAGTGAATATGAGGATATTGTTGGACACAGATTCATTTTATGTAATTACTTTACATGATTTAGTTTCTTGTTGAGAAAAACAATTAATTTTGACATTGGAAGTAACTCCGCATGCTCGATATCTTCATCTCAAACCCAAATTATTCCAGAAAATTTGCCTTATTGATAACATGATAAGCCTCTGCACTGCAAGCTGACCACGAGGATTCCTACACTACACTTTTGTGGTTTGAATCTGACAGTCCAATTATGTTCCCGAAGTTTGAGCTAAATTGACTTCGGCAGTTGGTTTAATACTGGCCACAATAGTTGGTTTCAAACTGTAGTCCAGTAGCTCTAATATGGCCCAGGAAGTTGCTTCTAATATGCACCTGGTTTATATTTTAATGTGGCCTCTGCGTATGATGAATGCAATTTAAGTCGGTATTTAAACGTGAGATGCTGATGGCGTTTAAAGTCCAAGAATTTTGAAAATCATTTTTAGTAGAAAGATTTATGTTTCGAGGATCATTTTAAGGTGACCAATAGCCAAATTTGACATGCAAAATCGTGTGTCTGGCCCAATGCATTAAAACTTGCACTGAAGGAAGTTTTTGGCCTGATGGTTGCGAACATTTTAATGTGCTGCATGATTTTTAAGAAAAATTCCATATGAATAATGCCACTTGACATGTCGTTATGTTCTAAATTGTTGCTTTTATTGTCAAAATCATTTTGCCAGTGAAAATAGGAGTTGAATGATGGGCCACACGGTCATATTAGGGCTTGTATGTCAAAAACCCGAAAAATTTGAAACTTGACCCAAAATTCGAATTCTGATCCGAAAGCATGAAAAGGTATATGGCTATTGCCGAATCCATTCTAGGGGTGCAAACTGGAACTAATTGGGGAATCACACGGTGGTTTAAGAGCTAAAATATAGAAAAAACCAAGAATTTGAACATTTGACCCGAATTTCAGGGATGTTCTGCTCCGAAATCCGGACTGGCATATCTACATTGCCATCTGCCTACACCTTCGCTTTCGAATGATGTACTACACATTTAAATCGGTCCAGGGGTGCGGGAGAAGTTACGCTGTTCTCAAATTTCACCAACCAACGTTTATGATTGAAGTCACATATCATGTGATGAATACCGGCTGTGTTCGAGATTGTTATGTCTGACTGAACTGTGTGCATGACTAAGCCGCAGGCACACGGGTATTAATGTTATTATTAACTAGCGTGCCCGCCGTCCTACGGACGTCGTAAAAGTTCCAATGGGACATCTTGACATAAGTAACTCACTCAAACTTTGCCCCCGTATCTCTCTCACCCCGGTTTTTGTAACCCGTTCGAATTTGGGTTCAGTAACTCAGCCTTTCGCGGCCTCAATTCACTTTCATGACGCCGGTATTTTACTCTTATTTGGCCCCGATAGCTGACTGGGTCTCGTCCTTGAAATTTTCTTAGCCCCGGTAAGTGATTCTTGCTTGGTTCCGGTAACTAAATGAGTGTTCCTGTAACAACGCATTCTTTTTGGTCGTGGAAACACTCTTGGGTCGCCCCGATTACTGCATCAATCTTAGCCCTTGTAGCGCACTTTAACTTGGCCCCGATAATGGACTGTACGTTTGCCTCGATAACGGACTGTAATTTTGCCCCGATAACGGACTGTAAAATTGACCTCGATAACAGACTGTAACGTGGCCCTGATAACTTACTCTAACGTGGTCCAGATAACTGGTTCTAACTTGGCCCCCATAACGGGCTGTAACTTGACCCCATAACGGGCTGTAACTTGACCCCATAACGGGCTGTAACTTGACCCCGAGCACGGACTGTAACTTGACCCCAAGAACGGACTGTAACTTGACCCCGAGCACGGACTGTAACTTGACCCCAAGAACGGACTGTAATTTGACCCCGAGCACGGACTTGAACTTGATCCCAAGAAAGGACTGTAATTTGACCCAGAGCACGGACTGTAACTTGATCCCAATAAATGACTGTAACGTGGCCCCCAAAACAGACTTTTACTTGGCCCTTATAAATGATTCTAACTTGGTTCCGATAACTCACTGTAACTTTGTCCCGTTATGTCACTCTAATTAGACCCCAGTAACTCCCTCTTATTTTGCCCAGGTAACTCAATTTAACGTGGCCTCGGCTACTCTAATTTGGCATCCGTTACTCCATTATTGCCCCAGACTTGACACTGATTTTTATATTGTCCGTGGTCAATGCGTTGTGTCTCGGGTCATTTTAGGTACCTCATGATCAATTTCTTGAAATGATGTGAATTGACATGTACATGGCCCACGGTACTCGAGCTCGAGTACAGTCTAGTCTGTCATAAAGTCACCATAACAGGTTTACTCGCACGAAGCATGCGAGCATTTTGAGGTATCACATGATTTCCAAGGTAAAAATCACCCAAACTGGCCAAGGACACGTCAACTTGTCCCACATGGTTCTTTCTGGCGCATTTTCAGAGTCAGATTTGTGCTCAGTATGAAATTTTGAGTCGAATGATGGGTCACACGATCATATTTGGCCCAAAATGTACAAAAACCGACATTTTTAAGCTTTAACCCGGGTTTCGGAGGTGTTCCGGTCCGAAATCGGACATGCCATATGCTTGGTCCGGAATGGCAAATTCTTAGCTTTCGAATGGTGTATCATACATGCAAATCGGTCAAGGCGTCTAGGAGGAGATAGCCCGAACGAAAATTTTTTTTTTCGTAATTATGAGAGAGATTACTGTGACTAATATTCGCTAGGACTTTATCAAGGGGCATTCATTTGTTGCTAAGGAAAAAGAATAAGCGGGTATTCTTATCGGACGCCTCTGTGCGTATTAATTAGGTGTCTTGGTCTCCCTCTTGAGAGCTAATAAACAATTGGCTTTTTGTATTAATCGGAACAACAACTGTTGTCTAGCTCTTATCTTTTCTTTCAGTCAGTAAATTCACTTTACTTTTCAACATCAGTTCTCCCAGTTTCACATACACACACACGATACACAATTCCTTCACATCTCAAGTATCGAGTTCTATCTCATACTACTTGATTTAATCGTGAGAATAAACATGATAACTAATTCGAGGAAATTATCGCAGTGATGGTGGTGCAGGCCTCGAACTGAAAGGCAGGGAGGCTCGACGGACTCCAACCCTGTTGACATTCTGGCTCTCTGCTCATAATAAAATACAACAGCGATGGACAAAACAATAAAAACCTACAAGATCGGTGATAAAGCTTCTGAAGAATCCGATCACATCGACCACAAGCCTGACATTTATTTTTTGAATTAGTCTCAAGGTTGTCATAAAAGCTTTGCCCTCAGCATCTTCTCAAGAAATTCCCAGAAGGCGGGCGTGACTGCTGCTGTTTGCTGTAGGATAACTGTGACCCTTGTCCAAGCTCTCAGTGTCTTGTATGTCACTTTAATATGATCTATAGAAATCACAAACAACTTTGAGTAATCTCACGGAGGTCCAAAGTTCCCAACAACTTGCATATAGTTTCAATTTAGTGTTATGGAATCAGATGACACACAGTAGCATGTTTGTCCTCTTTCAGGGCCTTTTTACCAGGCTCATGAAACCAGTCTAATGACTACTTAAACTAAGAGTAGTAGCTCAGCAGTAGCGTGAAATATTTTAAGACCAAACATTCCAGTGGTGTCAAATCATTCAGCACTGCAGCTCACAAAAGAGTCGCAAATATCTGGAAAAAATGACTGCTCCAAGTGTTTTGTTTATGGTGTTGGTTATTCTATGTAACTTTGTGTTGGTTATTTTATGTAACTTTTTGTTTGTTATTCTAAGTAACTTTGTGCTGGGAAATGTGGACGGGCAGTCAGCACAGAGGAACGATAGCTCCACCGTGTTTCTAGCACTGGAGACTTTGAGCAAAGCAGTTGAACGTCTTGAGACCAAAATAGAATCCCAAACTATTTCATTGAGCAATGTTGAAGCCAAGGTGGAAATGCAAATTAACTATTTGGAGGCCTTGCTCGGAAAAGTGGAAGCAAAGGTGGGAATTCAAGCGACGCAATTAAAAGAGTTGGTGACCAAAGAAGCCTGGCAGGAGCCGATTGCTCAGTCCCCCACAAGTGGAATCATTATCGCGCCGGAAGGCGATGATGTGGAGATATTGTGCGTCGTTCATGGGATGTGAGTGGAACTCGTTTGTTTTTAATCATTGTATTGTTTCGTTCCAAAAATGATTCTAAGGTTTGTCCCTTTCTATTAAATATTTCCAGACCGTCACCTGAGATCCGATGGGCAAGAGAAAATGGTTCACTGGAATCTGACCGAGTGGTAGTTGAAAACAATGGGAAGGTTTTGCGAATCAAGAACGCCCGATTGAAAGATGAAGGTTCTTACGTGTGTGTTGCTAACAATGGCGTAGGAACTCGGACAACTCAATCGGCCCGCCTTCAATTGTATGGTAAGCGAAGCTTCTCAAAAGATCTTCCACAAAATACTTCTGCAGGATAAATGTTTCCAACCGGAAAAATCCGAAATGGAACAGACCAGCTCAAATGAATTTGAATCCTTCTCAGATCCAGCTCAGGAATGCCACGGAAGAATTGAGTCAGACAAGGGAACTCTTGCGATAAAATCTTTAAGCAGCAGGTGCCTTTGGGTCATCCAGCTGCAGAACACGACTGGCTTTCGTGTGGAGTTGGATCCCCTCATGACAGAGCCCATCTTGGTCATTTCTGAACCAAATTCTTCCAGATCCAATGTTCAATCCATTCAGTAAACTGGGATCAACTTATGCTAAAGCATATTCGTCAATTTTATTAAAGAATTATTGTCAATTTTCAGGCCACGAGGTTCCAAGAATACATCCCACGTGTTCGAAGGGAAAAGCCTGGCGATTGTGGTGCCACCTGGACAAGAGAGAACGACTCTCAGCTGGACAGGTGTGGATGTGGACGCTTCTGGAAATTCTTCCAGTACTAAATTCGTCAACGATTTGGAAGGAACGCTGGAATGGGAGAGCCATCGTGACGGAACTGAAAAAATATTTTGGGCTTTTGATCTTGAAATGAATGGAGAACTAAACTGGACACTGAACACTCCTTCTACAGTAAGGGACCAGGAGAGTCCTTGTGAAAATATTTCTTTCTCTGTTCTGCAAATCAGGCGTGATGGAACTATCAGCGAAGTCCATAGGTAAATTTGTATTTTGTTGCCTAAACTAGCGCACTATTAATGGACGACTTCATTCAGAAGGTACTTAAATTTCATTGACTCACTAAGTTTTATTTACTTACAAGGACTTGTGATGGCTCGTTGGAGAGATCTCTCAAGTTGGAAATTAGTTCTCAAGTCTGGGTTCTGCTGCACTTGAAATCCCTAGCAACCTCAAGGTCCAAATTGCGGGTCTCATGGACACACAATAACGAACCACGGGAGAAAAATTTGGACGGAATTGTTGCTGGAACATTTAGCGGCGAGGCTTTCGTGATCCCTTTTAATTCTCCGAGAACAAAAGTGGTTCCCTGGGGACTTCGAGGGCTGTCGTTTGACTGGAACTCTCGCAGAATTTATTATTTGCAACATGAAGTTGGGATAATGCGATCGAATTTGAATGGCAGTGAGTCCGAAATTCTCTTATCAGGTATAAAAATGTTCCAACTCTACTCATTAACTTTTTTAAAGGAAATAATTTGAAACTGACTGTTTCAAAAACTGTAGATACGTCGTCATCGCTTTACGGAATGACGGTTGAACAAGCGAGCGGCAACTTGTACTTAGGCAACCAATCAAGTAGAACCATCCGAGTTTGTGATAACGATGCGAAAAAATGCTCAACGATTGCCAGCAGTGACGACCTCTCCGTGCACGATGTTGCAATCCATCTAGCTAAAGGGTACGGTCATTCATATGATTTTTTTTTTAACTTTGGCTTCATTTGTAATTGTGGCAATTGACTCCAGGCTTCTCTTCTGGTCCACTTGGGGCGGACAACTATTCCGAGCCAATTTGGATGGCTCGAACACAATAGTTTTACTGGATTTGTATACGCCTGGATTGGGCGTGGACGACCAGGAGGACTGCCTCTACTGGGGCTCTTACGATGGAATCGGAAGTTGTGATTTGAACGGACAAGACATTCGAAAACTGCCAAATATAGTCGGGAAAACTTTGGATGTTGCTATCGACAACGACAAAGTTTACTACAGTAAATTGGAAAAAAATGGCCTCCATAATACGTCAAAACTAGGAAGGAACTCTACAATGGTTGCACAGTTTACGAGTTCTGCCCGTCACATCGCCTTTTTCGGCACGCAAGTTTCAAGCAGACCTGCAAATCCTTGTGATAAAGGCAAATGTGCTCATTTGTGTGTTTTAGTCACTCGTTGGACATATCGATGTACTTGTCCAGACGATCAGGCATTGAATGCGGATGGGAAAACTTGCAACATTTAATGTCTTCATGTTCCGTGCTTCATGTATTTTTAGGTATCAACTGTTTAAAAAAGTTCAGACGGACACTCAACCATTGATCTTTTTCAGTTTGGCTTGCTGTCCGAGCTTCAGAGGTCACTAAACTTAGAATATTTACTTGTGTTCCCGTCTTTTTGAGTTTTCATAGTTGATGAGCTTGCAAGGATAATAAATAAAATTTCCAAATTCAATCCTGACATGTATTCTCCCTAATTTCACTGAAACGTATTACACAAAGCTGAAGTTGTTCGCACTGGGCCAACACTTGGATTAAATGGCAAAAGTGGTAGGCCGGGCTGTAGGCTGGACACTTATCCTGACCCCGAAATCAGGACACCATGTCATATACATATGTATTGTGGTATGTACACAATGTAATTAAATGGAAAAATGCTGACCCCCAAATCAGGACTGTCCTGACCAAATCAGGACATGTGGCTACCCTACCGGGCTGGGATGATTTACAGTCGCTTAGCAGAAGTATGGACAGCGTACGACAAAAATTCTGTTGGTGCTTATATCTCGCAAACGGTTTAAGCTAGAGCGCCCAAACTAACAACACTTCTAGAGCATACATTCTAGTTGTGAGTGAGCAATTTTGAGGTGAGTCGCCCCACCCATTCTCATCCAGTGGGGATTTGACTGCGTGATGTCAAAAAAAACTGCAGCAAAAGTAAGGACACCCTTTTGGTTTTCCGTTGTTTGTGTTCAAAATTGGGAAAATGTTCTGCCAAATCTGCACTAGCATGACTCAACAAGGCCTAATGAATAGATCTGGTAGCTCAGTGCGGCAATTTAGGTAACAAAACCAGGTGTAATAAAAGTTTATTAGTTGGCATTTTTAACATGCAAACCATAGGAACTCTCCTTATAACCCCATGTCACGTGATGACCTGCTACAATTTTGTCAATGTTGAGGTCACGTTAGATACGGTAAAACATGGCGAATCAAGTGACGTAATTGTCGATATCGTCAAGTAGAGATTCTCGAAGCTATGGTCAGTGCCGGTAATGAGAACGAACCACAGCTAAATAGAGCCTATGTTAAGCACAGAGTATGCATACGTAGTGTGCCATCGACTAAATTGCACATACCTCAATGTCGATATATACCCATCCATATATATATCAAGGTATGTATATATATAGCTATCATGTCCTATATCGACATTGCTGTATATACCCATCGAGGTATTGTCAATCGACATTGCTCCCTTTGTGCCATTTCTACTGCAAAATGAAACGGGTTCCGAACGTTGGTTCTCCACAGTCCTTCCCAACAATGAAGACTTGATTAAACAGCAGCGAAATTTGAGCTATGCAACTCACAGTTGGAATTCTGTGGCCAAGGCGGACGGGTCCGATGGGACTTCTTGGATCAATGTTCCGCATGGAGGGTGTCATCCATTTAGTTTTGAAGGTCGAGGGAAGCTACGGCATCGGAATACTCATGCTCTTCGAACGCATCAGCTTGCTGTTAGAGTTGTCTCAATGATAATATTGAGTTGAAGGTGGAGAACACTATTGTCTACCCATCTTGTAAGCCATTATCGAGTAAAATTATTAGAGTGGTGCTCAATGTGCAGCATACTTATGGACTTTTAATGGGCTTCTGCAGGTGAATACGGAGGCGGAGGAGTCCGTACGGATTTTGTTCTACCTGGAAAACTTTCACCATCGAAACTCAATCATCGTGAGTGCCAACACGAATACCTACGTGACCAAACTGCGAGTCCAGGATATCCAAAAGAGACCGTTTGATTGTGAGAAAGATATATATATATATTTCTCATTATTGCTACTGATACATTATTGTTATTGCTATTGATCATTATTACTACGGTTTTGACATGTGTATTCTCATTGTTGTTGATACATTATTTTTATTACTACTATTATATTTATACTCTTGCTTTTAGTATATTAGTGCTCTTGCTAATGTTGTATTAAATTAGTATTACTTCTATTGTTATTATTACATTATCATTCTTATTATTATTTTTAAGATTTTGTAACTAAAACATTGTAACTACAAGAAATTTCAAGACTCACCCGTGTTTATCCTGATGATGTCGATTTAATCCCTGCTTCAGTCCGAATTTGCCCAAACACCCAGGATATGGACAGTGGTACGGTCCATATCGGCGTTCCTTGCAACGCCTTCGTTTGTGAGCATCGTTGTGGTAGGGTTTACCACAGTGTTGGCAGAATCCCGCACCTTGCCGTTGCTGATTGCGGTTCAACTCCGGATCTTGGGGATGTTCGTTGACTGATCCTCGTTGGTTTCTGTCGACCATGTCGACGATTTCGACGCTGGGCGACCGGGATCTTTGTGGCGGACGGCTTCGCGGACTTCCGCCGAAAGTAAAGCCGTCGTTCACGGAGTTGTTGTTGCTAAATCCGCTGTCAGCAATACTTCTGGACCATGAATGACCGCTTGCTCCAAATTAAAATTTGGTTTCCGGTGTAGCCACACCCAAACGACGACCCGCTTGCGGCCACTAGTGGGGACTTGATGTGGATGATGATGCCGTCGCACTTGTAGCGGCTGCTGCAGCGCCTACGTTGACAAAGCATTCAGCATTTTTAAATAATCTTATCGTATTTTTTATTTGCAGATTGCTCACCACTAGTATGTGGGAAGATGAGTTTGGGTAGATCAACCAGCCTCCGACAGCTTGGGCAAGGGCTACAGCTCAAATCTGCCATTTCCTTCCCATTCACAGTGATGATGTTGGGGAACTTCACCCGGAGTTCCAAGGCGCACTCATAGTGCAAAATGTTCGGGCAAACATCCGTAGGGTCTACAGACCGGATTTTGGCAAGGCACTGCCATCGTCGTAGAGGTTCTTCACAGACGTCGCAGTCCTTAAAAAAGTAATTGAAAATATTGTAAATTTGTTTATTCGGTCCTTTATTATTTAGTTTCCAAACGTACCTTCCCGTCGTAATCAACTAAACCGGTAACGTCACTCATATTTGTTCATACAGAGCACTACACTATAAGAAAAATTGTAGAACAAGGAAGAAAACCGGAGGAGATTGAGAAAATTGCAAAGAGTGGAAGATTGTACGGTCTTGCTTCATCAAAGCCACGTCCCGAACTGATAGTTCTTTGAATCTCTCTCGTCTCATCTTCTACAGCGCTCCAGAAGGCCTTGTTTGAGGTCACATTTGGTGTGCGATACCGCGCTAATCGTCGCTCGTGGATCTCAGGATATAGATGAGTAGGTAGGTGGTCGCACTCACAGAATGTGTATGAGCAGGCAGAGGCGTCAAGGATTATGACTAAAAACTGCTGGCAGTGTTTCTCATGAACTTGTTAATGAATTTTAGACCTGAGCACGCAGTTCCTTTAGAAGTTTTGGTATTGACAAAGCCGCTCCGAACTCAAGTCGCAGTCAATGCTCATCAGTGGCTGGATATTCCTGAACGTTGGAACCGCATTAAATTAGTCGTGTCGTGAGTGAGGAGGATGTTCGGAAAGCTTACAACAGGGCGATGGATTCCATTTCCAGGCTCAACAAGAATGGTGAGACATGCAAGACAAACTTAAGCTTGAAATTGCTCTGTGATCATTTAATTTTTTTGTAGCTGCAAGACTCATGCATTAATACATGCACGACAAACTTAAGCTTGAAATTGCTCTGTGATCATTTATTTTTTTTGTAGCTGCGAGACCCATGCATTAATACAATGCACATGGCGCAATGGGCATAACTGGGTTTGGGCTACTTGGACATGCCAAAAACTTAGCTAAGAATCAAAAGGCTGAAGTTTCATTTGTTATTCATATCCTTCCGGTCATTGCCGAGATGACAGCCGTCGCTGAAATATTCATCAACTGCTTCAAGGATTACAAGAAAGGGATAAAAAAGGTGAGTGTGGATGTCCTTAACGAATTTGTGAAGAAGATGGAAGAAATTTGAGTAAAGGGCGGTGTTAATGACATTAATGTCGCATCGCATCATTAATTGTCGCCATCACCAGCATCTTGACTACGGGAGTGCACACCTAGAATTTTCATTGTTTTTCATCCAGAATTTCCCAAACTTAAATTCCTTCGTCGCAGTTAAATTATACATGAGATGAATTTGGGTTTGATTCTAATTTAATGTTCTGGGCCTACGAGTCTTCATAAGTGAGAGCCAACGTGGATGGCACGAATTCCACAGCTATAACTCCACAAGGAAGTAAGTCCATTGATGCATTCATGGCACTACTGCCATCAGCAGTAATGGGTGTGCAATGTGCAATAATGGAGTGCATCCGTTGGAGCTTCGCCCGTATTAACGTAATTATTTCCACCTGCAATAAAGTCTATGCAAGTAGTCATAATCGCCCACTAAGGACAAAACAGCAATCAATCAACATCTTCGAACTTTGTGCATAATTTTTTATTCCGACCTCCAACAACTGCTCCAGCAGGACCTCTGAGCAGGCCAGCACCAATGCCACAAGCAACCACACCCCTTGAATCAATTGGACTGATGAAGTCACTTCGGAGACGACTGGACATCCTCGAATGAAGTTCTTCCGAGTTTTAAAGGTTACGTCAAAATCACCAGCGCCACATTGAACGACTGACTTCACTTGCGAAACTTACGGAGCAAACTCAGTGTTCCCCATGACTTTAGACTTTTCAATATTTTCAGTTCTAAAAATTCTGATGTTCAGGCAGCTTAGCTGTTAGCTTGATTTCAGTGGAGAGAAGAAGAAAAAATGGGAACATATTATTGCAAGCCAAACAAAGAGAGTTTCTTCTATACTTATCAGTGCTGATATGACTGTGGCAAGTAGGCAAGGGCGTTTTCCCCTTTTTAACACAAACACATACACTAAAGCGATTAGCTAGATAAGATAAGTCAAGAGCTCAAATACGAACTGTGTTTACACTTCGAACTCTCTCCAAACGACAATGAAGTAGCATCAAGCTAAGTTTACATGCCGAATACACCAAGGCACATAACGTAGATTTTACAATAAAAATATAGCACGTTGCTTAGAATATCTAACAAGCAAGTACTGCTGCTCATTATATCGAGCTTTTAAAATCATAGTTCAATTGCTGTTTCAATGGAATTAGTTCCACGCCATCATACAAAATCCTGTTGTTAACGTCAATACTCACCCGTCCGTATTAGCCACCAGCAAGGACGCGATATTATTCAGTACAAAGTGAATGAACATCAATGTCGACTCCCTCTCCATCAAGTGGAAACCTCCTACTTTGATTCCCACGCGTGGAATGGCTCGCATTTGCTGCTTGACGATTTTTGATGCTTCAGACTTGTCCCTATGTGTGACCATCACCGCACGCTGTGTGATTCATGAAAGAAGACACGACCGCTACTAGAGTACCCGCAAACTCCGGCTGTTCGAGTGTGTAGATCGTGGACAAAGTTGTGTCCAATCTGTGGATGAAGGAAAGACTAGGCCACATATACTACATTGAAGGCTTAGGCTAAAATGATGATGAGTAACTTGACGTTGTAATTTAAGGCTGTAGAGTTCAATGGCAATAATAATAATAGTATTAATTAACTTTTTTTAATCAATTATTAGCAATAGGTAAGGGTAATATGAAGAAAGTTTACACGTTTGTTATGCCTCGACAGAAAACCGCGCCTGACTGACGTAAGTATCCGCAGTTTCATGTATAGTTTCAGGTTTTAGAACTAATTATACATTCAAGAACGAGAGACGAAGTGATGGGAAGGATAGCTAATAGGCCC
>JAQIWI010001383.1:0-16851 GCA_034698825.1 Deuterosminthurus bicinctus | reverse complement strand
GTCAAAAATTGCGGACACGCAGGAGTAAGCCGGGTCCCGTCCAATATGCCATCCCAACCATCTTGTGATTCAGGAGCTTTGAATCTGAGGTCACCGACTGGTGGCTTGGCAAAGGGAATGTGCATATAACTGTGGATCGTTTTGTTGTTAACTGCGCGAGCAATGAAGCCCTTGATGGTCCCGTTCTTAATGTTTACATAAGGAACCTCGGATGCTGTCGGATCCGCCTTCAGTTTGTTCAAGAGGAAACTGTTGAAATCTTCCTTACTGGCCTTGGCAACTCCCGCAAGGAACCCCAGGTACAAAAACAGTGTCCACTTCATACTGTCTCGAATTGTAATGACCGTCACAATTATTTACACCGAATTGCATTCTGAAGGATGCTTTTTATTCTGCCAAGTGTAGTAGATATTAATAAACAGAGATATTATATCTGTGACAAACTGATAAACCCGTCCAATCAATCAATTCACAAGGGTTTTGATTGGCATGTGACATCTGACTTGGATAATGATTGGATAGACTGCAATGATCAGAACTGCATGTCTTGCATTTGATGAAAGTTTGCATGTGTTTATGTGAGTGCAAGAATAACGAATTCGAAACGTTGGATATGGGGGAATAAACGCGGAAGCAGACTTGGAGTTACGTGCCAAACAAAACTATAACTTTAATGTTAATTCAATCACTAATAATCAATACTTGCCAATAAATCAGTCACTTAAATCGTATACAGTTAATCACAAATTTGGAATACAAAACTTTAGGTGTTGCTTGGAGGGAAGCCACTGACCAACTCCCAGAGTATTGGGTTTCTAGAGTGGACGAGCGACAAAGGCAAAGGGATTAGCATAGTTAAAATAAAACTAGACTTAGCATATTACAAAGGTGAGTTAGGGATTAAAAACTAGGCACAAACTACATAAGAAAGCTCAGCTGTTAGAACAGCTGAGGTAGGATTAAAATACATACAAAACTAAGAATGTTAAAAAGGAGATAAGACAACTGTGAGGACAGCCGAGCTACATTAGAATGAATGAAAGGCATAAAACTATGTAAAGTTGGATAAGCAAATAGCCGTGGATATTACTCGAACAGACAGAACTTACATCTAATTACATGGGAATACATACTAAAATAGGACCGAACTAAAAACCCGAATATCTCCAATATTCCGTTCATACCCCTAGGAATTACAGGTCAGAGGTCATTGCTGACCTTATGAGGAATCACCTCATACCAAATTTAGCTCGGGCGGTTACGAATTGTCCAAGGTACAGACAATACAAAATTGGCACTTATATCTATTCAATTGCTTAACGTACATACGTACTACTACTGCTGGTTACACGGGATATTAAATGATTACTTATCTCAATAAAATCATCACGATCATACACAATAAAGGGTGGGGAATCATAGAGGCTACCATGACACACATCTTAGGATTAAACTCGGTACTGACGGAAATTAGTTACAAGAGATACAGCCACTAAACGAAACTGGAGTTCAACCTCCAACAGCATGATTTGAGCAAGTATATAAAAAATTAATTAAGTTGGCAGTAGCCAAATTGCCAAAACTCCGATGGTGGGAGCCAGTTTCGGACGGTTACATGCGGTGGAGGGATTCCTTCTTGGTGTTCATTAACTTTGTGGTGGACCAAGTAGTGGTTTTGTTGATCCTTGGCTGATTAGTGCAGCGACTGACATAAGGCTGGCAGTCTACGGATAAAGTTGAAGAAAGCATTGTAATGTACAAACTTGAAGTCACAACAAACCATAAATGTTCTTAATGAGTTTTACACGTACTGACCTTCAGTGAAAGTATTTTCCCAAAAATATCTGCAGATGAACTCTGACTCGCCTTCTTCAGTTGTGAGAAATTGGAAACTGTGACTCGGAGCACTGAGTCGATACCCTGGACACACTTGCATGAGAAAATAGACCGGATCCATGTTTACATCAAAATCTATAGTCTTTTTTCACGGTGGAAATCGCGTAGTCGAGTGATCTCGTTGCATCTGATCCAAGCAGGATTCTGCTGCTTTCAACTTGGCAATTCTTTCGTACGATGATTCAGTTTCCACTGCACAAAAAAAAAGTTAAGCATTAAAACTACACAACTTCATTAAAAAATTCTGATGTTACTTCAACGAATGAATGATTTTAAGCATTTCAAATGAGATTAGACCATTACCATCATAGCTTGTAATGTGCAACGGAATATCGTCGGTTGACTCATATGACCCGAATCATGCTTCGCCACCTCCTTGTTGACCTTGGCATTGATTTCTTCAGCCAAATGTTGGAGAATTTCCAGGGCATCTGCTGTGGGATCCACTTCGTACTCTCCTAAAACCAACAGAGAAGTTTAGATCAATTCACCAAAAAAACTTACTTAGCTCGACACAGATTTCAAAGTGACTTTAAATGTTGAAAGAAGCTCGGCAATTAGCAGTTAAATACTGATCTATGTTATAATACCAGGCCAGTCAAACTTGACTTTCAAAATATCAAAACTTACCCAAGAATGTATAATAAGAGTCTTCTACCATATCGCCACCACCAGAACTTCCAGAATCCATTCAAGCATCATTCACTTCCTCGTTCAAGTCGGTCCCAGATTCCCAGTTTGGCCCACGTTGCCCCAAATCCATCTCAGAACTTCCAGTTCTGAAAATACAAAATAAATAAAAAAAATCCACATGAATTTCTGTAAATAAATATACAATGAGATGCTCTGAAGTTTTCCCCGTAAGTTTGAGCACACTGATTAGATAAGATGTGGTAACAAAGGATATGTGTCCGTACATTAAACTACAGCAGCTTTTGAAAGAACATACTCTGTACCGTGCTTTTGTAGCTGTAATTTTCATAGGTTCACTAATTATGGTGCAGAGACTTGATGATTAAATAATGTCCCAGGGTTGTTCCAATTGGTCTTGGAGCTCCAAAAGTCCATTTCCCAAGATGCAACTGTGCAGCAGTGGCTAGCTCCGACCAGGTCAATGAGATGGTCCTTAAGCTCAGTGGAAGAAATATTGGGGAGAAAGCAAATGGAAGTCAAGGTGGTGTGTTGGACCAGTCGGAGGAGCCCAATGGAGACAATCTTGCCTCAGGAACTATGACACACGTATCATACTCTACAGCCCAGGAATTGTTCAGTACAGGGACCTACGGCAGTGAGAAGTTTGGTAAGGTAACTGAAACTAGCATTTGATTATACGTTTGGATTTTCGTCTTATAATATAAAATTGTGTGAAATTTTATGGCGCAATAGTCAACTGGATCCAAAGATATGGGTTCTGCCATGGAAAAATTTTCCCAAGAGAAAGCAGACGAGACCGAGCAAAGTTCTGCAGTCTATGGCAGTGAGAATGTGAGCGATGGGGATCAATTTATTTCTTGCATTCAATAGTTTGACCAATGCTAATTTAATGGTTATGATTGTTAGACGTCGGTATTTAGCCTAGACCAGAGCAAGGTTGATGGTCAATCGGACAACTCATCTACGGAATGGACCACTGTATCCACAAGCGCTGAAGAAAGGATTGAATCAGGAGAAAATGGAGACGAAAAAGAGGCAAATTTTGTCAATTATACATCGAGTCAGGTTTAGATTTCAATTGGCCATGGTGTACTTGTAAATATGGATTTGATTTAGGTTCCTGAGAGAGAACTGGACGTGGAAGAAGATTCATCTTCTAAGATGGTAGTGGAAGCCACGTATAGCAAGGGTGAGTCCAGTTGCCCATAATAATAGTCTATTTGTGTTAGTACTTAAATAGCTCACGGATTTTGTATGGACTTTCTAATACGGATTTAATTGAATTTTTGCAAACTTGCAGCAGCCAACATACTTGAGAAAAATATGCTTGAGGAAAGAAACAAGCGTTCAGGGTCTGATCTTACGTCTGAAGAAATGGGAATACCTGAGAAAAAGACCAGAACTGATGCCATGATTCTTGATTTGGGTGTGAATGATGATGAATCTCTTGACATTCGAGAACTTTTGACTGGAGAGTCAGTGCTATCTGGTGTTGCTGAAAATTCTATGAAGGCCCGACCGTCATGTCTTCGACTCCCAAGCCTTCTAAAGACATTCCAAATGGCACATCGCAGAAGTAGAATAGTCCCTCATGACACTCTTACTATTGTGACGACCCGGGGTTCAGGTCTATGTACTCGCTTGGCAATTGAGTAGGAACGTGTATACACACGAGGTGATGGAACGGATGAGATGTGGATGATGGTGTAATAATTGGTGAGAATCACAATAAGATTAGCACTTAGATGACGGTAGTGCCAGAAGGGTTGATGGATAATATAGTAATAAATCCGTGGTTGAGAGAATAGTGTGGGTTAAGTAGGATCGAATTTAATGTGTGTTCACTTCACGGGCTCTATCCACCAACTAACAGTTGACAACCTTATTCATCGCCTCTGCAGCATTGTGCGATGGCTTGTGGATATATGAAGTGTGCAATGTGGACTTTGAAAAAGAGCGTAGTAGTGTGGGGTTACTTGATAATAATAATGTCGGTAGGTTTATTTAAGTTAAAATAAGACGGAAAAATAGGGTTGTTCACGAGGTAAGTACCACAACAAGAAGCCCCTGGAGAATGAGGAGCAGCAGCCTTTTATAAGGTTTACAACTAATTGTAGATTCATAAAAAAAGGAAAGACGATGGACACAGTGACAACCGATTCGAATATCATCATTTGCATTATAATAATTAACCTATAGCAGACAGCGTTGTTTGCTCATGATAGTCATAATCAGGCGTGAACAAGCATTACAGTAAAACTTGGCTTTGCAGTAAAACTTAACGTTACAGTAAAACTTAACATTACAGTTACAGTAAGACTTAGCATTACAGTAAAACTTAGCACGCTATGGTAATTATAGAAGGTACATAGAGTGGACAAAGGTCGGCCGACCGAAATTGCGGTTTACTTCACCTAAATTGTTTCAAGTTGATGAATGGAGAAAATCATGATCTTGACTTTGCCAATCATAAATGATTCTTTAATACTGTACGTTGAAACTGCTTTTGCTAGTACGATCTTGGAAGTCGAAGACAAAGGTTTCAAGACAGAGAGAGAGAGAGAGAGCGAGAGAGAGTGCAAATTACCGGAAAATCTTCTGTTTATTTGTGCGCGTGTTGTTCTAACACACAAGTTTCCATTGCGTCATCAGCCCTCTTCTCTGGTTAAATCCACCTGAAGCAGAAAACAACAGACCGTTAGTGATTTAATTTAAATTTCAACAAAGCAAGCATATTAATCTGCCATTATTTTGGGGCCGGCTAGCATCCAAATGTTAGGGAATGTCGAGGGTCCACAATACGTTATTATTCGTATGTAGGGCGTTTCAGAGATAGGTATACACTTTCAAACTTGAATAACTTTTGAAGTTTTGAAGCAGTAGGCATGGTGGTTACCAATTCTGAAACTAGAATCTTGAGGTAATTTTTTGACCTAGTCCCCATTAAAATCGGTAGACAATTGGCTGAGAAATTTAAATTTGCAAAAAAAAGTTGGGTTTTAACATGGGGCGAATTCGAAATTCTCAGGCAATTTTCGACCGATTTTAATGGGGACTAGGTCAAAAACTTACCCCAAGACTCTAGTTTCAGAATTGGTAACCACCATGCCTACTGCTTCAAACCTTCAAAAGTTATTAAAGTTTGAAAGTGTATTCCTATCTCGGAAACGCCGACGTGTTTGTATGGGATTATTTTTTGACCTTAAAGTTCATCGAGCTTTAGGATTAGCAGCATATTCAAGTATGCGAGTCGATGGTCATTATCTTATTGTGAATGTTGAGTAAGCATTCATCATTGAATTGCCCGGCGGTGAAGTCCCATTATGCAATAGCATAAGTATGCTATTGGACACAAGCCGCGTCAAACATCGCGTAATGTTATCTTGAGTTGTGTGGCAGCAACAACTCGGGCCCTTCTGCCAAGAGTTTGTGCAGTCGACTCGTACGTACATACATCTATCACAATAATAATAAACACATTCGCCCAATCGCCTCTACCTGCTTCAATTTTAGAGCAAAATGTGGATAACTGAGTAAAAATGTTACTTTAAAAATGCTAATTTGCTTTCACTCAAATTGTAGTTTTGATATCACCTAAGCCGTAGCATCACCGCAGTCGCCAACAAGGGAAGTCCAAGGGAGAAGATTTCATCTGTATTGAACCAACTGACAAAAGATCCGTGTTTCCTACCGCAAAGCCTGTAGATACTATGAACTTCCCTTACAAGTTCATTACTTTAACGGCAGTCGTAAGGCCCATTGTTGCTTTCGCCACAGTCACTTTCCATTTTCAAGCTGTAACTTTCACTTACTCACCTGCGCAACACAATGTTGCTGCGGGTGAGACATTTTGCAGCTTGCTCAGTGTTTGTGTTGTCAACACAATAGCTGATTAAATTTTCTGTGTGATTTCCAGGCTTTCTCGATTGTCTTGCTCTTACTTAGCGGGCACTCCAGGGCAGCGCCGGCAATTCCACATCAAGTAAGCTATTGTTTCAGCATTTATTACTCCCCACACACAACTAATTTTTCACTTTTTAAACTGTTGACTTGCAGAAGTGCACAAGCGATTTCGAATGCAACCGAGGAGAATTCTGTCGACAGAAGTTTGGTCCTTCGTATTGTACTCCATGCCTGGAATGCAATCTGTACAACAGAGAGCCGAGTGCAACAGGATGTGCGATATTGAGAACTGATTGTGGACTTTGTCTGCCCGGGTAAGTCTTGTTGGCTCAAAAAATTCTAACTGACGGCAAGTTGCTGAGAACGGCAGCCTGTACAGTAAAAGCTGACGAGTGAAACTTAACCTTGATATTGCACAAGCCTATACGGCACTATGAGTCAAAAGTTTCTGAAAAGCGTGAAATCGTAGTGTACCTACTCGTCTCAAACGTTGTTCAAGTGCTTATTTAAAGATATTTGATTTATTATTTGATGATAAATCATCTGTTGAAAAGCGTGAAGGGAATTAACGTGTAAGCGTAAAATTGAAGCGATTTTGGTTACAAAATGAAAATGCCGTCGCCATGGCTTGAAATTTGCAGCAATAGCTATTACAAATGGCAGTCAAATTGACCTCAGTAAAGCCTTCTGGCCCTATGCAATCCTTGCAAAGTCAAGTTTACATGATGACGGTTTATTCTTTGCAGATTCAGGGAACTTATACCGCGTTTTTGTAGCCGACTAGTAAAGGCGAATATGACAAGCAAATCCACTGACCAGACCCCAAAACTGGAACCTTGGGCAAGAGTAGATCAATCTCAAGATTCTTGCCTCTGTCGCCTGCTCTATGTGGCTGCAATCTCTGCAATTTTTGTAATTGTCATGGCCATTTCATTCGGCTATTATGAGTAAGTTCTCAAAAACATTTACTTTCTATGTTGCAAATGGGACTATATTTCGTCTTCGATTCACTCTGCATATCTGCGGCACTTCTCTTTTAACTGTAGTGCAGTACCTGAGGATGCGGGCGTTGTAAACATACACAATAATAATGCTCCACTTGCAAACAATGGTGATCACGAAGGCTTGCTGGCACTTCTAGAAAACGAGTAATCTATCTTTCAATTCTTCTTCTAACTCGCTACTGTTGCAACTGTCATGTTGTCCTAATGTTCGAATGCTTCTTTTACATTACAGAATCGATCAAGCGTTCGTGCCGAACCCTCACGGCCAAATCCCTGATGTCATCAACAATGACAATGAGCTCAATGAAGAACCAATCGATCTGGAGCAATTCGCCGGGGACGATTATCCCATTGCCATGAACGAAAATCATGATGATGACTTTAATGAGGTCAATCAAGAACCAATGGACGTGGACAATCATGATGGTCATCACATTGATATAAATGACAACAATGATCATCACATGGACCAAAATAATGTCCCCAATGTCCCACAAGGTCCACTCGAAGAACATGAATTTGAACTCAGTGATCAAATTGTTCCTGATTTTCCCCCAATGGAAAACTCCGCTCAAAATCCCCCTCCACAAGGTCCACAACAACTTGCTCAAGTAATGCGTGAGGTTTATGAAGTTGTAATGTTCATCAATGACGAGGAGTAGAACGTTCCTCCGCGGGGACATCAATAACGATTGAACTTCAAAATTAAACCAAAAAAATACCCTAGTCAGTTAACTACGAGATTTTAAATTAAGTGCGATTCCCTTAGACTTGTAGTATTGTCATTCATAACATTTGCGTGTATTAGAAAGTGAAAAGTGATGGAAATTGTGAGTTTTTAATGAATGATGATGATTTGACATTTCGAGTCATCACAGTCAAGGATCTATAGGCAACACAGACGAATAATTTATTGTTGAGATGAGTCCCAAATTTGTACACGCGTTCACGTAAAGCCTGCGAATGCTCTTGAGGGTATTTTCATGTGATGTGACATGCTGGTGCCTTTGGTTTCTGACTGAAGAAACACGAATCTGAGAATTCCTCTTATACATTTAGAATTTGTTAGTTTTTCATTTTAAGTGGATAGAATTGTCGGTAAAGAATATGCCTTTAAATTTGGAGTGAAATTCGCTGTGATTTGAATTATTCTACATTGCTTTATGTATAGTTTAAATTTTTGGTATTAAGTGAACATGACAATGATTGGATATTTATACGTGACCTGGACAATCAATACCTGTGATTTTACTGTGATAATAAAAATTTTATGGTAATTTGATTTGATCGCAATTCTCGTGTTTTCTTCGGCTGAGTGAAAGTTAAGTAACCACACGGAATCAAGTGACTGAGTCCTTTCATGTATTCGATTTTTTTTTCAACTGGAAAAAATTAGCCTATTCTTTCTAAATAGAACATTTAGAAATACATCGCTCTTCCCTGAAATACCTAAAATTCAGCAAGTGTTGATGAGACCGCGAGAGTTCAGGTGTTCCATTTTCCCATTCGACCTTTCTCCAAATTTTTCCTGTTATTTCGCTGTTTTTCGACCGATTTTAAAGTGGAGCAGATCCGCAATTAAAGTACCTTTAAAATAAACTATATTCCACAAAAATCGGTTCAGTGGTTACTGCTGTAGGGGGAAAGCTACTGCGCGGGACCCTGTACATTGTTGCCCTGTGCTCATCCTACGTCCATGAATACTTTTGCTGCTCTTCCTCATTTTTCAAAATTTGACAGTCTGTCAATATTGTGAGAAGGTCTTTAAGATTATAAAGCTCAGCATCACATCCTTCTACTTCTATTGCTCGTGCTGCTGTGACTTATTACAACAACTTCTGACTCCCGCTGCTAAACTTGCAAAACTTGTACGACTTCTTCCACCTCTACGCACAACAATCACATTAAGTTACGACAATACCACTTACGCCAATCTATAACAGGTACAGTGTCTTCAGATAACAGCTATAAATACAGCGCAATTTTCCAGCTGGTCAGCATGACTACTTTTATTTCATTTTATTTTTTTATTGTGTTTTTTAGTGCATGACTAACTTTTAGTAGCCGAGTAGATTTAATGATATCGAACGCAGGTCTGGAGGTAACTTTAGTCTGTAAATTTACATAAGGCCTTACATGAAGCTGGAATTCGAAACTTGAATTTTTTGGCTACAATTCCGTAATTTAAATTAGAGCTATCATAATTAATTGCATGCGCAACAAGTATAACTGGAGAACTCACATATGTGGCTAACATTGTCCTATTCATATACATACAGCCGGCTGATTGTTGGAGAGCATTTGCACACAAGTCTTCTAGAAGTTTCCCGGTTGCTTTTGTAGGCTTCTACATTGTCTCTGAGCTGCCAGTGCCGTCTTTGTACCTGATGAGAAAGGGTTGCGAATGAGAGTAAAAGTACAGGAAAGTCCTCAGTTTACATTTGTGCCCGTGATGTTCTAACACTTCACAAGTTTCAATTGGATGAGCGCTTTGGTCCGGTCAAATTCTTCTGCAGACTGTATGTGATTTAATGTTTATTTGAACCGTGCAAGCACATTTATCTGTCACTATTGTGAGGGCGACTGGGATACTGACTGGAAGTAGACGAAATGCTAGTGGGTGTTGTATTGGTTTAGGCCCGTTGATAAAAGAATGAATGCATGAAATGGTACGGGACCAACAACATTTTATCAATAGGAAGACTCACTCGTTGGAGTGAGCATTTGAATAAAGCTGATTATAACGTGAAATTGCATGGAACTTAATGCAGAATAAAACTAACATCAGGCGCCGATGTCGTGAATGAGATTTTTTTAGTGGATGCTTAGGGTATGATTAATTCATTCGGTTGTTTACAGAAATTTACTGGTGTGTGTGTGTGAGAACACACGCACTGCGAGTGCGTGTGCTGATGAGAGTGAGATTGTGTGTGTATGCTTGACTTGAGATTCAATTGATTATGAGCTGGTGTGTGCGGGTGTAATCAGTACGGCAGCATGAGATAGAATGGGGATTTTAATTAGATTTTTCTCACGACAGTTGGTTGATGTAAATGACGCTTGTGGATTAAAATAATCATCTCAATATTCGTATTATTGACAAAAATAAAACCGCAGGACTGCGGTGATTTGCTAAGAACGCAGCTACAATATTTTGAACAAATAATTAGGATACTGTTGCTGTGATTATCAATAGGAACTTTAGGAAGTAGTTAAAGTATTTGCTTTATAATCTGAAGGGATTTACATATGTGAGCGAGTGTAATAGCGTGATTAGCTATTATTTCTATCTCCTACTTTAGCATGCATCGCAGCAATGAGCTCACTGGAGGCATATAATTCTGCAAGTAGAAGTTAAACTTATAACAACTATACTAGAGTGGAGACATACATGTCCTGATTTCGGGGTCAGGAGTCATGATCACTATGTATCCTGCCTAAACTGTGCTACTTCTCCAAAGAACCCAGAAAAAAGCACGTAGAAAAGCTCTCTATTTGTTTAGTTACTATGGTGACGAATTAAGGACAACTGTCGGTCTGAATAGAGATATTTTGTTAAGAATATTATCGAAATTGACAGTGTCAGTGCATAATTATGTAACTGTAAACATATATATTTTTTCTATATTTAATTACATGCGAATTCAAGCTCATCTATACCGAGCACACACGCTATCCTCCTCCTCGGCGGCTCTTCAACATTGGGAGCATCTCAGACACCCAAGCTGACGAGCTCCTCTCTCCTCAAACATCATCATCATCACTCATCTCAAAAAATGCCAAATCTTACATTGTCAACTCTTAACACAAAGCATTGGCCAATTTAAAGTCAAAGAGTTGATAAAGCTGTGTCATATTTGGCCGCTTTTTATTTCCATGTAATATTGTTGTTTGCATGGGGTCTCTCGTAATAGTGGCGCCCAAGGGATTAATTGCCCTTGAAGTGTGGCAAGTTTTAAGTTGAAGTGCAATTGAATTTGATTTATATTAGCTTCCTGTCAATACAGGGGAAGAAATCAGCAGGTTATATGGTACTGTATTGGGCTTTGTAGTGGCAATAATTCAACAGAATTTAAAGGACTGTTTTAGCCCCGGTCTAATGAGAAATATATAACAAACTTTTTGCATATTTTTAATTGCATTTTTGAACCGCTGCTACACTTGACACTTGCTCAGCACACCTCAAGTGCATTATTTGCAGTTGCATGTGATTCATTGCACTTGATTCATCATCATTATTACACTATGCAATTTGCATTTGATCTCACAAGTTCTGATAACCGGCATTATTTCCCTGCGTAAGCAGTCTGCAAGGGGAGACCCAGCCACAGACACAAGCTGTGTGTGAAACATCGCGTAATGTTATCTTGAGTTGTGTGTCAGCAAGAACTTTGTCTTCATTCGACTATCAAGAGAAAGTTCTCAAAAACATTTGCCTTGACTTTGAAACCATCGGGCGCTTTCTGCCAGGCTATTCTTGGCCCCCTGCATTTATTTCAATAACAATAACAGCCATATATTATTATCATTGTAACATGAACATTAACATGCATGATTTCTGATTGCGCGTCAGCTGTTCTGTACCAACACAAAATACAGCGACGGGCATTTTTGTGAAAATATTTCCGGCATGATTTCCAGCATGTAATAGTGGCACAGTAGCTCCTCATCGTCATTCTAAATGATTATTCTTGTATAAACATCAGCATTGGCATCAGGTTAAATAATATTCCGGCAGCAGAAGATGCTATTTCTGACGGCTGCTGGATGTACGACGAACTTATTTACAATGAGCCTTGTTACCATGGCAAACCGGAATAAGAAGATGCAAGGGTACGCAGGCAACTCCAGTAATTTCTCCAAAGATCGTAGCTTTGTTGGGGTCACCACCAAACGCGGCGATATTTTCCTAGACCCACCACAATGCAAGGTTTTGGTCCTGGAGCCCATAGTTGCCCAGTGATACTTCATCGCCAGTGACGAGGAAACCGAGTACGCTCACACGGTAGTTGGGAACCACAAGAACGACATCATTGGCTAAAATACGAAGTCGAGCAATGAAGCCCTGGATGGTCCCGTTCTTAATGCTAATGCTGACATAGAGGACCTCGGCTGATTTCGGATCCACCTTTAGTTTGATGAAGAGGAAACTGTTGAAATCTTCCTTAATGGCTTTGGCAACTCCTGCAAGGAGCCTGAGGTACAAAAACAGTGTCAACTTACTACTGTCTCGAATTGAAACGACCGTCAAAAGTATTTGTACCGAATCCTAAAGGGATTCCTTCTGCCAGCTGCTGTAGATTTTTCAGTAAAGACAGACACTCCATCTGTGACAAACTGATAAACCTGGTCAATCAATCAATTCACAAGGATTTTTATTGGCATGTGACATCTGACTTATTGGATAGTGATTGGATAAACTGCACTGATTCAGAACTGCATGTCTTGCATCTGAAGAAGCTTTGCGTGATTTGAGCAAAGCATATAAAATATTCATTAAGTTGGCAGTAGCCAAATTGTCAAAACTATGATGGTGGGGGTCAGATTCGGAGGGTTTCATGAGGTGGAGAGATTCCTTCTTGATCTTCATTAACTTTGTGGTGGACCAAGTTGTGGTTTTGTTGATCCTCGGCTGATTAGTGCAGCGGCTGACATAAGGCTGGCAGTCATATAGAGATAAAGTTGACGAAAGCATTGTAATGTACAAACTTGAATTCACGACAAACGATAAATGTTCTTAATGATTTTTACACGCACTGACCTTCAGTGAAAGTATTTTCCTAAAAATATCTGCATGTGAACTATTTACTCGCCTTCCTCAGTCGGTTTTAAGCAATTGGAAATTGTGACTCATCGGAGCACTGAGTCGACACCCTCGACACACTTGCATGAGCAAGTAAACCGGATCCGTGTTCACATTGTGGCATCACTATAATGTGTTGCCGACCTTCGTCCACTCCATGTACTGTCTATTATTGTCATAGTATGCTAATCTTTGTATGCTAAGTACACCTTTGTAGTGCTGCAGAGGCTAAGATTATGATTGTCATTTGTTAGTTGGTGGATAGAGTCCGTGAAGTGAAGACACTATTAAATCAGATCCTATTCAACCCACGCTATTCCCTCTACCACGGCTTTATTCGTAATTATCCATCAACCATTCTGGCACAATGTCATCTCTGTGCTAGTCTTACTGTGATCTCACCTTAATTATTATATCATCCACACATCCCATCTGCTCCTTCACCTCGTGTGTACACACCTTCCTACTCATTAGCCAAGCGAGTACATAGACCTGAACCCCGGGTCGTCACAACATCCAAATCTTGAGTCTTTTTCCACCGTGGAAATCACATTGCCGGGTGATCTCGTTGCATCTGATCCAAGCAGGATTCTGCTGCTTTCAACTTGGTTTCGTACGATAATTCAGTTTCCACTGAACAAAACACAGTTTAGCATTAAAATTACACAACTTCATTTAAAAATTCTAATGTTACTTCAACAACTGAATGATTTGAAGACTTTCAAATGAGAAGCGACTATTACCATCGTAGCTGCCAGCAGCTTGCAATTTGTAACGGAATATTGTTGGTTGACTCAAATGACCCGAATCATGGTCCACCACCTCCATGTTTATCTGTGCATTGTTTTCTTCAGCCAAATATTGGAGAATTTCCAGGGCATCTGCCGTGGGATCCACTTCGTACTCTACTGAAACCAACAAAGAAGTTAAGATCAATTCACAAAAAACATTACTTAGCTCTACACAGATTTCAAAGTGACTTTGAACGTTGAAAGAAACTTGACAATTAGCAGTTAAATAATCAACTATTCTATAATACTAGGACACTCAAACATGACTTTCTAAATATCAAAACTTACCCAAGAACATAACATCAGAGTCTTCTGCCATCTCGCCACCACCAGAACTTCCAGAATCCATTCCAACATCATTAATTTCTTCGTTCAAGTCGGTCCCAGATTGACCGATTGACCCAACTTGCCCCAAATCCATCTCAGAACATCCAGGTCTGAAAATACAAAATAAGCAAAAATGCACATGAATTTCTGTGAATAAGAATGCAATGAGATGCTCTGAAGTTTTCGCCGTAAGTTTGAGGACACTGATTAGATAAGATGGGGTAACAAAGGATATATATGTGTCCGCACATTAAGATACAGCAGCTTTGGAAAGTACAAGGCAACGACATGGCTAATGGAAACAAAAGAACTTTCGTGAGATAGATAAGGCCTCACAAAAGTGCAATTTCTTTCATAAAGTAACTGCAGACAGTCATAATGAGAAGCATATTTTCCCCGTTGTAGACTCATTATTTATGTCCTCAACCTTATCACTTTTCAGCGGTCCATATTATTCTGTCCCCTGAAAGTAAAAGCTGGGATGGGACAATACTACAGCGTCTATTATTTCCATTAAAGGCGAACGTATGCTCAAGTCCCTTTGCAATTGCAACCTTTTCTAATTTGCATTTCAATGATCGGCGTGCATTCCTCACATTTGGTCATGAAAATTGATCCTGCCATCGTCGGTGATCCATACAAGTTCGTCATTCTGGAAGCTACACTCAACGAGTAAGGCTGTGTTCATCTCAGGAGCTTACTTAATCGCGTGGTTCTTAAAATAGCTAATTTTTGAGGAGACGACAAAATGTCCGACGTGCGGAACCGATCATTTTTAATAAGACTAGCCTTTGATCCGATTCTCAAATCAAAGCTATGGGGAATCCAAAATTCATTGGCCTGTGGGAAGTGCCTTGATTGGTACCACCCCAAAATTTACTTCAGTGTACCCCTTAAACTTTCAAAAGTTGAAGATCTTGTAGAGCTTGTCAAAACTGAACATGGGATTCAAAGTGGTATTTTTTTCAAGGCTGATGGATTCAGCGTTCCACTTCATACAGCCATCGAAAATTTGAAGGAGATTAAGGAACCGATTGAGTAAGCTTACTTTGTACCGTACTTTTGTAGCTGTAATTTTCATAGTTAACTAACTATGGCGCAGAGACTTGATGATTAAATATTGTTCCAGGGTTGTTCCCATAGGTCCTGGAGTTCCGAAAGTCTATTTCCCTAGATGCAACTGTGCAGCAGCGGTTAGCTCCGACCAGGTCAATGAGATGGTCCTGAAGCTCAGTGGAACAAGTATTCGGGAGAAATCCAATGGAAGTCAAGGTGGTGTGTTGGACCAGCCTGATGAGCCCAATGGAGACAATGTTGCCTCGAGAACTATGACACACGTATCAAACTTTACAGCCCAGGAATCGTTAAGTACTCAAGGGACCGACGGCAGTGAGGAAAGTGGAAAGGTAACTGAAACTAGCATCCAATGATACGTTTGGATTTACGTTCTCTTATAATATAGTTGTGAAATTTTATGATGCAATAGTCAACTGGATTCGAAGACATGGGTTCTGTGGTGGCAACATTTTCCAAGGAGAAAGCAGACGAGACCGAGCAAAGTTCTACAGTCTATGGCAGTGAGAATGTGAGCAATCCATTTATTTCTTGCATTCAATAGTTTGACCAATGCTAATGTAATTGTTATGGATGTTAGACGTCGGCGTTTAGCCTCGAGCAGAGCAAGGTTGATGGTCAATCGGACAACTCATCTGCGGAATGGACCACTGTATCCACAAGCGCTGAAGAAAGGATTGAATCAGAAGAAAATGGGGACGAAAAAGAGGTAATATTTTGTCATTTATAAAACGAGTCAGGTTTAGATTTTCATTGGCCATGGTGTACTTATAAATTTGCATTGGATTCAGGTTCCTGAGAGAGAACTGGATGTGGAAGAAGATTCATCTTCTGAGATGGTAGTGGAAGACATAAATAGCAAGGGTGAGTCAAGTTGCCCATAATAATAGTCTATTTGTGCTAGTACTTTAGCCCACGCCCACGGATTTGTAAGGATTTTCTAACACGGATTTAATTGAATTTTTTCAAACTTGTAGCAGCCAACATACTTGAGAAAAATATGCTTGAGGAAAGACACAAGCGTTCAGGGTCTGATCTTTCGTCTGAAGAAATGGGAATACCTGAGAAAAAGTCCAGAACTGATTCCATGATTCTTGATTCGGGTGTGAATGATGATGAATCTCTTGCCATTCGAGAACTTTTGACTGGAGAGACGATGCTATCTGGTGGTGCTGCAAAATTCTATGAAGGCCCGACCGTCATGTCGTCCACTCCCAAGCCTTCTAAAGGCATTCCAAATGGCACATCGCAAGAGTAGAATAGTCTCTCATGACTCTCTTAATGAGACACCTTTGAATTTCAGTTGAAATAAACTGACAATGATGCATATTCAAATTTGATCGGCTACATAGGACGAAGTTATCATAGAACACAACTCTAG
This sequence comes from Deuterosminthurus bicinctus, assembly GCA_034698825.1. NCBI lineage: Eukaryota > Metazoa > Arthropoda > Collembola > Symphypleona > Bourletiellidae > Deuterosminthurus > Deuterosminthurus bicinctus. The sequence continues at coordinate 18 of JAQIWI010001383.1, read as the reverse complement.
ATTTGTTTCAAGTAAATA
>JAQIWI010001382.1:0-16859 GCA_034698825.1 Deuterosminthurus bicinctus | reverse complement strand
TACTTCCAGGTTATCATCTGTCATCTTCTCCGGTGTTCAGTCTACCCCGCGGTCCAGCAGTGAAGATGTGAAAGAGGCCACTGCTAACCAGAATAGAGTCAAACAAAGAATTAATGTGGAATTAAAAGAGACTTATCGCAATAAATTACCGTTTTTCCATCAGTCATGCATGCTGGAATGGAAAATGTTTTGATTAAAATAGTTTCACAATTTAGTTGATGCTGCGTTCATTCATAAATTCATGGGTGCTCTTCTTTCATTTATTCAACCTTGTATTGGATTCCTTTTAATGAATGAAGACGGTTGCACGTGAGAAAAAACGCCGTGCACGGTAAATACTTTTGTTTGCACTTGTCACACCCAAGATTGGAGAAAACTTGTGAAAAAAATGCAACAGATTCCCGCCTTGGCCGTATTCAGATAATTTACTTTAACTGAGCAACTTTATTCTGAATAAGAAAACAGGAGATTAATTAAAGGGTGTTGGTCACCGAATTTTGTACAATGGCGCACATCTAGAAGGCTAATATATCTCCACAACAATTTCCATTCATTTCTTGCAGTTGTTTAAGCGCGGGTAGGAAAAATGCTCATTATTCAGCAATCAATTCTACAGCAGGCAAACATTACATGGCTTTTTTCCATTCCTGAAAATCAGTGCCTCGCACTGAGGAGTCATGACAATAAAGCAAGTACAAATACATGAAAAACACTGGAAAGAGAGTCCACGAGCTTACAGTCCGTACAACAAGTAAGGTCAATATACACTCGCATCATAAATGCATCACAAATTGTTCGATTTTGCCCGTGAATTCGTAACAACAATGAATCCTTATCACACCAAGGTGAATTTTATTTTATATTCGTTTATTTTCAATAAATTGATATTACTAGGACGAAAGTCACTATAAAGCCATAGTGACTACGGCACTCATTTGAAGAGCTCAATATTCTAATCTAAGTTTTTACTAGCAACGAATTGATTATTTTTGCGCTTTCCTCTACGTGCGTCTCAAGTAGAAAAGTCCAGTGATTTCCGCTAACTTTGTAACGAGTAACAGTCCCTTCGCTAAATCGTCCAGTACTATTGTCACTGTCATTCTTTTCAAAGCAAGAGTCAGCTGCTTGCAGTATATGAATTTCCCCTTTGTAACTTCCTTGAGGAATGTGTTGTCCAAGCTTGTTGTAAAGTTTCTTGTAGGCCTCCGACTGCTCTTTACCAATCTTAATTCCGCTTCCTTCATTGACCAATTTGAAGACTTGTGAAATAATCTCTTCGTTGTCGCCGGTCAGATTGTCTTCGAATGTCTGAAATTGCAAACAATCATGATATGTACAATCATGGTATGTACAATATGCTCAAATAAATAAAGCCATGGCCTCTTCTGGTCCAGTGTTAATACCTTTAAGCGATCTTGGCCAATGTTTTGAATTAAGTTTACAGTTTTGAGCAGTCCTAGTACATATGACTTGTCCGCTTTCATGTCCGCATAGTTTGTGTACCCATCCAACAAAACCAGGTGCTGTACAACTTCGCCTTCGGATTCTAGCTGTTGAGCCATTTGAAATGCTATTGTGCATCCACCCGAGTACGCCATTATTGTGTAAGGACCGGTTGGTTGTTGCTCTTTTATTTTCTGCAAAAACAATTATTGGATTAGTTCCATATTTTAGAATAGCCAGTTTCCATGAAGTCTTACGGAGACGTAATGAGCAGCAAGTTCAGTAATGGAGTTCCACTCCAGATGTCTAGTTAACTGAAACGCATGGACGTTTGCAAGCAGCTTGTCAGCAAGAGGTCTGAGATTATTTGCCCCTCCTTCACCGCCATGAACGATGAAAACTTGGCTACTTGTTGGATGGGTTTTGAGCTGAACCAATACTTTGTCGTGTAACTGGAATGGTACGTAAATTTCTTCTCCATGGCTCTCACCTCGGCCAATCCCGAGAGTGCTCACGTCAAAAGTTCCATCACCAATCGCCCTTAGATCTCCCATAGTCAACATTGCAATATGATCCTTCTTGATAGAGACCTCGTACTCCCGTTCCAAAGTTTGCTTCAATTCTACAGCAACAACTGAATCCATTCCTAACTCATTTAAATTCTTATGAGGATCAATCGTTGCAAAGTCAGCAATTCCAAATATCTTTTGTAATCGCAGCATAAGTCCACCTCGCTCTGCTTTCCTTTTTCTCTTGTCAGCAATCATGCCAGAGGATACCACTGGGCAATGTGTTTGCAAAATTGCCTTGTCAAGTACCTCCAAACAAGACTGAATATTCTGAAAGGTTGTTCCAGATAAGTTTACATCGTCCTTGCCCTTAAAAATCTTCTCAGCAATCACGCCGACTTGTCCCACTAGCCCCCATTGAACTGCAAGGCCATGCAACCCATCAGTCTTTCGTTTCTCACAGATTCTTTCCATCACAGAGTTGGCCCATCCGTAGTTGGCTTGATCAGGGTTCCCCCTACCACAAGAAAAACTGGAAAAGACGACAAAAATGTCCAACTCAGGATAGTACTTGCGCGAAAGCTCATCCAGAATTGCTGTCATTTCCGCCTTTGGAGCAGAAACTTCTTTGAAAGTCTCTACAGTTTGATTAATGAAAGCATCATCTCTCAGCACTATAGTTGAGTTAATAATGCCCCCAAGATTAACTCCATTTGATGAAGCTTTCGCCATGAATTCTTCAGCTGCTCTTCTGTCCGATAGATCAACCGTCAAGACTTCTACGACAGCACCCGCCTTCCTCCATTTTTCCAGGCAGTAAAGTTGGTAGCTGTTGGTCACACCAGATCTTGAAGTGAGCATAAGTTTCCTTGCGCCTCTTTCCACCATCCAGTTGGCAACTTCCAAGCCCAACCCACCAAGCCCACCTGCAATTAAGTACGTCTTGTCTTTGGAGAAATAGGTTTGTCTTGAAGCCTGAATTCTCAATGGATCTGACAATGATTCCCGAATTTTGATCAACAGCTTTCCAGTATGCAAGCCCTTGGCCATGAACCGAAAGGCCTCTTCAACTTGATCGTGCTCGAAAACATGAGTTGGCAACGGCGTGACTGACCCATTCTGAATGCCATCTTCCAGAAGCTTCTTAAGCCTTTGTTCGTAGTTTTTAGGGTTCCGCATTATAGGCGCTATTTCGACAGCTGAGAAGTCAATGTTTTTCAGGAACGGCCTCATTCCCATCTGCGTATTCATGTGAGCATCCGCAACACCGATTTCCAGAAACTTGCCGTTTAGTGCAACACATCTGAGAGATGCTTTCAGTTTTTCACCTGCTAGAGAATTTAGTACGACATCCACGCCGCGTCCATTTGTAGCTTCCATGAATTGAGCTACAAAACTTGTGTCTCGTGAGTTCCCAATGTGATCGTCCAGAATCTGTGGGAATCTTCTCTTGATGAATTCTCTCTTCTCCGGTGTCCCAACCGTTGTGAAGACTTCGCATCCATGTGCCAGAGCAACTGAAATGGCTGCCTGCCCAACACCACCCGAGCCAGCGTGGACGAGAACAGTTTGGCCAGGTTGGATTTGAGCACGCATGTGGAGAGCATACAGCACCGTGTAGTATACAATCGGCACTGTTGCTGCCTCTTCCAAAGTCCAGTGGTCAGGGACTCGAGTTACGAAATTAGGTGGGGATGTTGTCTTAGTTGCCAATCCGATACCATCAGCAGTTCCCATGACGCGAGTACCGTTTTCATCGAATCCAGAGAATTCTTGGCCCAAGTACAAACCTTTGTAGCTGTAGTTATGCTCCAATGGGATGACTCTAGTTGCTAGTAGAACATCTCGGAAGTTGAGAGCGGCGTATGCAACCGTGTACGATTGAGTATCCAAGGCACTACTGTGGGCTGCATGACCCGGTGTGAACTTTTCAGCTGGAAATTCAATCCAACGCAAGCTGGAAAGGTCTCCAGGCGTGAGTGTGCCAATGTACGCGTCTTTTAAAGCTACTTCATCAGTGCCCTGCTGAGTATAACTCATAAGGACGTGTCTGTAACTTCCTAGATGGCCCTCGTAAAATACGTTTACGGCCAAGTCTTGAGATATAATGGACTGTAGACGGGCATCAGGTTGCTTAAAATTTAAGTTCAGCTTCCCTTCTGGATCAAATATACAGCGTATTTTGGTTCCATTTTCCTCCCGACGGAGGCAGTTGGTGAGGCCGAGTATTCCACTCGTAGGATTTCCTTGAGATATCACATAAATCCGGCAACTATCTTCTTTAGCATTTGACATTGCGTGTTGAAGTTCAGGAACCCATTGAAATTCTTGCTTGTCCACTGAGACTTGTACAATTGTTTTTGCTTCCGGATGCACCTTGGAATCAATCAAGTTTTTATTAGCGACACAGAATATGTGCTTACTATGCAAACAAACAATAAATTTTGGCTGTAGACCGAATATGCACACACGTGAAAATTTTATTACCTTGCGAAATAGACTGAGCGTCTTATTTCCTAATTTCTTTTGCGATACAGCACACAAATCGTCTTGTTCAGCTTCATGGATGGAGGTATTGGATTGTACGAGTAGGAACCCACCTTTTCTCAGTGATTTGGATACATCATAAAGAAGTTTGATCTCATCAAGGAAAATCAAATCGCTTCCATTCTCCGGGATTAGCTGCTCTAAAGTTTCCTTGATTACCAATGAGTCCAAGTCCATGTTAAACTCCTCGGTGATTCTGCTTGCTTCGGATGGCAGTGTCATCATTTTGACGTTGCTCTAAAATACAGAAAAATTTACGAATGTTTCAAAAAAAAATTCCGATCCTACTTTTAGTTATTTTTAAATACGAAAGGAGTCACTAATTTTTTCAATTGTGAATACTTGTCATTACCTCGTGTAAGGGCTTAGTAGAAACAATACGTTGATACTGTTGAGCTACGGAATTGTCTGCGTTTGTAAATACGTCGGAAACTTCCAGCACTGTGCTACCAATGTTATCCAGGGCAAGGTCAATTAATTCGGAGAGAACTGCCTCAGGCCCTTCGGATGACGATGCTTGGAAAAAGGGGCAAAATGAGTTCCGTTCGTATGCCAAGTTGCCAGTAGGTTTCATCTGTGGCAATAGCTCTGTGCTGAGTCCTTGGATAGTGATCCCAGGAGCTTTGATAATTTGCTGATTTTGAAGCTTTACAGCGCGCACGACCTTGCCTGTAAATGTATCCTTAATGTAAGACTGCCGAAGTAACAGCCGATAATCTAAACTTGATAATCCCCGACTCTTACATTTGTTACTTTGGAGATGCCTCTTAAACTTGATGGGGTCAATTGTTATGCATTCTACATCCACAGGCACTGCAAGGTTCCTTGAAGTAGATTCAAGTACCGTTGATTGGAGAACGCCGTCCAAAAAGCACGTCCAGTTGTCGTTCCAAGCGACGTCGGCCCATTTACCTATTTGAAAAGAAATTAAAATTATTTAAACAAATTAATAAATAAGAAGTTCACTGGAAGGGACTACTCACCATTTATGTCTGCTGCTTGAATAGTCTGGAAGTCACCACTGTAGTTGTACCCACGCAGTCCCAATTCCTTGTAAAAGTCGTCCTTTGTCATGGGCGAAGAGGTCCCTGTGGCATCATCGTAGTATTCAGATTCACCTGCTCCTGGAGAAAGCCTTTCAATCTTTCCACTTGCCACCAGATCACCCCCACTTTCAATGTGGAATAAACCAGTGGTGCTATGGAGAAAACAAGTAATTTTCGTATCAAAGTCCCCACGAAGTACGACGGCACGCTTGAATGCGACATCTCGAAATTGAACTGGAAAATTCTGGTAATTTCGCCCGACATTTTCTGCGAATTGCGCCCACACATTCTGCAAAAATCCCGTGGCTGGCATGAGAACCCTGCTGTCAATCTTATGACCAGCAAGGTATGTGTACTCGGGATGTTCCAGATTCACCACAGACTCAAACGTCAAGTCCTGAAATTAACGAATAAAGGTACATTTCCATTCCAAACATGCATAATCTGTACGGGACTTACTGCTGGAATAGGCATTATTCCTGTCTTCCAGGAGACCGAATGGTCCCACTGGACAAGAGGTGAGATTGAAGGTGTGTTGGAAGACACGGGCAATGACACCGGTGGATACAAGTTTTCCATTTTTAAACTCACTCCAGATGTAAACATCTTCCCTACAGAGTGAAAGAAATGAGCCAGCTTGTCTTCTGTCTTAATTGTCATCGGAGAAACATGGACGCAGTCCGTCGGAAGGGCTTCATTTAAAAGTGTTTGAAAGAATCCTTTAGGAGAAATCTCAATGACAACCGATCGAGCAGGTATCTTCTCTAGAGCTTGACTGAACAGGACGGGTTTGGACACATTGTTACCAAAGTATTCAGCAGAGGCAAACCGACCGACATCCAAGTCCCATTCCGCTTCTGGAACAGATGTACTTATCCAGCGAGATCCTCTGGCACGGTTGTCTTTGATGACACTTTTTAACTCCATCGTCAAAACCTCTGCAGCCTCCTCAACGTGCTGGCTGTGCGGTGCAATTCCACAAGAATTGACATTGGCGGTGAATATCCCATCTGCCTTCAACTGCTTGCCAAACTGAGTCACTAGCTCAAGTTCGCCGGACAGAGTCACGTTTTCGGCAGTGTTTTCACAAGCAATCTGAACTCCCTGTGGCAAGCGATGTCTGATTTTATCAGCCGAAGTCCCAACAACTACCATTCCACCGACTACTTTTTGGTGTTCCGTTATAGCACGTCCTCGAGCATCAGCAACCAACAGAGTTTCTTCAGCACTCAAACAGCCATCGGCATAAGCACAGAGTCCTTCCCCAGCTGAATGACCAATGAATCCATCCGTGCTGATTTCCAGTGCACTTAATGTGTCCCATAATGCAATTTGCATAGCAGTTATAGAAAGGAAAGCATGATGAATGTTGGTGAAAATTGAACTATTATCTGCTGCAAGGAGCTGGTCAAGATCAATGCCAAGTTGACGAAGAGTTGCTCTGGACTGACTGACAGAATTAGCAAAGGGTTCAATCCTCATCAGGTCCTTCCCCATTCCATTCCATTGAGCCCCCATACCAGGGAAGACAGCCCACACAGGCCTATCCACCACGTCACAGCGCACCACAGAGATGATACTCTCGTTGTTGGTCGCGTTGGGCAGATGAAGTCCGTAGCCCTTGTATGGATGGCGGGGGATGTCCTTTTGATAGGCCTTCTGGAGCAGGTAGACATAATCTGGATTTGATGCATTCTCCAAGGCTTGGACGATAGAGTTTTCCACTTGTGCTTGTGATCTGCCAGAGAAAGGTATTAAAATCGGAAGATCTTGCTCTTTTTTGCCATCAGAGATTCTTCCTGGCTCCAATATGACGTGATAGTTGGTTCCTCCGATGCCAGAGGAGCTGATGCCGACGATACCACGATCAAAGGCAGTTGGCTTGGTCAAGATCTGCGAATAAAATTAGTTAATTTACTGCATTATAATAATAATAATAAGCATTAATGGTCATTTTACCTCCACTGTCCCATCAAGTAGCGGCTCTATCTCTGGATTAGGCTTATTAAACCACAAGTTCCCAGGCAAGATTCCCGTTTGTATCGCACCAATCACTTTGGATATTCCACTCAGTCCGGCTGCACACTCAGTGTGACCCACGTTTGTTTTTATGGAACCAACGAGTAGCGGCTTTTGCCTACTGCTATTTGCGCAAAATACACTATGAAGGGCAGAGAACTCCTCCGGATCTCCAGCTGGCGTCCCGGTTCCATGAGCTTCAATGTATGAAACTTGCGAAGGTTCTATTCCAGATAATTTGTAGGACTGTTGTATGACACTCGTAAGAGAGCGTCGGTCTGGGTGAGAGGGGCCGGTAGTCTTGAAGCCGTCAGTGTTGGATAGGACACTCCGAATCGTGACATAGTTCCTCCTGGCGTTTACTTTTTTCTGCACTAAAATTGCCACAGCTGCCTCTGACCTTACAAAGCCATCAGCTGTTGTGTTTAAAAAGAAATGAACAATAATTAAAGTGTCTGGTTTTATATTTAGAGTTTGTAATTAGAAATTAAAATTAATGTCCAAGAAAGGAGTACCTGATGCATCGTACGTTTTACATCGTCCATCCCCAGCCAGCACATTGATTGCCAATAGGTCCTGTTGGCTAAAGTTGTTGAGGTGAACATTGCTCCCTGTAACGATGGCAGCTTCACATTTCCCGCATTGAATGCTAAGAACGGCAGTCTCGAGAGCAGTAAAGCTTGATGAGCACGCGGTGCACATTTGCGTACTGGGTCCATGAAGGTCCAGATGAAAGGCAATACGTCCAGGAATCATGTAGTGAGCTGAGGCCGATGCATAGTAACCCCTCGCGTCTCTGTTGACACGAGCTACTTTATGGTCATGTGTTTCTTGACCGTAAGCTCCGCAAAATACGGCTGTTCTACTTCCTCTCAGCTCCATGGGACTCAAGCCTGCATTTTTTAGAAATATAAATTAACCTATTTTTAAAACTCAAATTCGGAGACAATCACATATAAAAATAATAATTTTAGCTCGAACACACCTGCATCAATGATCGCCTCAAACGTCACCTCGAGAAGCATCCTCGTTTGAGGGTCAATTTGGTTGGCCTGACGCGGTGGAATGTTGAAAAAGCTTGCGTCGAACCTGTCCAGGTTCTGAAGAAAGCCAAATCGCTTGGGGAGATTTTCATCGTCCCAGCGTTTCGAAGTTTCCGATGTCAGTTCTTCTCCTGCCAGCAGTTTTTGAGTCAATTCGGATATGTTGGAGGCGTTGGGATAGCGTCCTGAAATACCACTGATAACGATAGGACCGTCGTACCGCTCGAGTCCAACTCCAGCGTGTGAGCCGTACCCTCTATGAGAGTGCCGCTGCTGTTGCAAAACCTGTGTACACCAACAAGTTATGTAAATTTAAAATGAAATTTTGGACATTTTTGCAAAATAAATGGTAAATATTTACTATTATACTACTTACACGGACTTTGTTCAGCCCAAGTGCTTTAACTCGAAAGCCTGAATGCATGTCGAATGTTTGTAGTTGGTGAGTGTTCTGTTTTAAACTTGAAGAGAACTTGTTGACTGTTGAAGTCTAAGATGGTTGTGAATCTGGAACTGCACCACTCCAGTTTAAATATGCCGATGCGCTTCCGCAAGGCTGGCGTCACCATTTTTCTGGACCAATAACGAACGTAGAGTAATGCAATGCTTTTGTGAACGAACGTTATTTCATCAGAGAGTGATCCAATATCCGGCAATGAAAAATTTAAGGTCAGATTTATGTGAAAGCTTGTTACCCCCACGCTGTGTCCATAAGTATTCCAGATGCGAACGAACATTATCCAGAAACTGGGTCAGCTTCCACAAGCTATGCAACTTGTGCACAAACTGCATCTGACATATTTGACTACCGGAATAGAGTCAAACAAACAAGTGATGGGAAATTTAGAGGGGCTTACAGTATTGATGACATATGATTTTTCATTATAATTATGATTAATATATCCTGGAATGAAAATTGATTTCATTTGGTAAACGTTGCTTCAATTTACTAATGAGTGAAAGAACACACGCTGCGTGTTCATACATAAAATCCATGGGTGCCTTCCTTCATTCATTCTACCTTGGATTCATTCATGGATCCAATGAATTAATTACGATAGCATGTGAGAAAAAATTGCTGTGCGGAGTAAACTGCTTGCACTTTTCACACCAAACAGTTGAGAAAGGTTGCAAAATAATTGCATCAGATTTCCCCTTGGCCGGATCCAGGTAATTTACTTTAATTGAGTAAGTCAAAGTAAATTTTTTGTTCAGTGTCGCATATGCAATAGTTGATTCTAGTTCTGCTACACTTTTCATTAGCATAGGACCGTCGCAGCACTGGAGGAGAATGCATTTAAGATTTATTCAGCTACATGTTATGAAAATGCGAGCTGTTTGTGGTTGAAGTAAATGAGCATTAAAGCCGTCTATTGAGACGCGGACGCAGTCAGTGTGTACATTCGTCTGTAGATTTTGGTTTGTGTTGAGCCTCAAAAATATAAAAAAAATTTGATTTGCTGGTTTGAATGGTCATAATGGTAAGTGCCACCGCAAAAAATGCTGTAATATCAACAGTTTACAGTTCCGCAAAGAGCTCCTCAAGCCAACTGTAATGTAATGTGGGCTTATTTTTCTGTCACAAATGTAACGGCGACGAAGGCGCCTGTGAAATAAATAAGCATGGAATTATGCTTGTTGGTTATGAGATTTCTCCCTGGAAAGCCCTAGTTCAATTTCAATGCCCTTCACCCCTATTTATCATGAATATTATGAGAATTGTTACGATCTGAAAAAGTAACATATGAACGTCGAAGCATAGTGATAGTCACATAATGACTTCAAGCAAGGATTGCAGAAGAATAAGGTTCCACGGATATCATTGCATTGTCCTACCACATTACATATTCTTAACTCTTTACTTTCATGAGGTATTGAATAATCAGTGTTTTTCCGTTCAAAACATGACAGAGACAGTGGAGTAAAGTGAGTGGGGAAATAAGGTTAAAGAATTTAATTCCTGTGGCTACTAATAAACGCCATCATAGGAAAAGGCTAACATAGACTTTGATCCACCTAACTGACCTCACTATACACATTACAAATTCCTTCCATTTATTTCACATAATAATCATCTGAATGCTAAATTAGTTACTTTCCAAACAGCCACAGTCAACATTGTTATCTTGTAAAAGCGTGAGTCATCACTCTGTGGGATATTGTATGACAAAAGTTCACGCTTAAGCGAATGTGTAAGCGGCTTACACATTCAACTATTGAAGTTGCAATCAAGTAGCACCTATCTATGCGTCCACTACGGGCAGGCCAGGCGTACAGAGGGATATAAAAAAGGGTGGGATATCAGAGGTCGAGGTCACTGAGATAATGTGACTTGGATGAAAATGACCTAATCTCTATTGCTATAATGCAAAAGGTAATCTTATGGTGACGCAACTAACTATAGGTAGCCCCAAGCGTGCGCTCTCTGTAGGATCCAGTCAGCCGAGCATAGCCAACGCAGCGTTTTAAAACTGCTAGACATGAGATTGCGGCACTAAAGTCTGTCCTTGTTGCTTTAGTGTCACACGCCAACTTATTCGGAATAAACTTTTGGTATTTACGGCTCTACCAACCCATAATCACTGACTAACTCCACTTTCACCTTCAACCATATTAGTTCACGTTGGCTATGCAGTCATCTTTTATTTCATCATAGCTTCAGTAAACAATCTTCTGCTCAAAAGTGATCCAGCTGGCAGACTGAGACAGTTGTAGTTTCAGTTGCTGTACTCGAATTTTAAAGATAACTGCCATGATGAGCTTAGGTCCCTCCTCTTTGAACTGTACTGGCTCAAACTTTTTCTCTTTAAGGTCGCCTGGCCGGAAATTGACATCAGAACAAAATGTGCTGAATTTTAACATAATGAGCATAATTAATACCAACATTAAGATTTATGTGAAAGCTTGTTACCCCCACGCTGTGTCCATAAGCATTCCAGATGCGAACGAACATTATCCAGAAACTGGGTCAGCTTTCACAAGTTATGCAACTTGTGGACAAACTGCATCTGACTGCATATTTGACTACCGGAATAGAGTGATGGGAAATTTAGAGGGGCTTACAGTAATGTATGACATATGATTTTTCATTATAATTATGATTAATATATCCTGGAATGAAAATTGATTTCACTTGGTAAACGTTGCTTCAATTATTACTAATGAGTGAAAGAACACACGCTGCGTGTTCATACATTAAATCCATGGGTGCCTTCCTTCATTCAATCTACCTTGGATTCATTCATGGGTCCAATGAGTTAATTATGGTAGCATGTGAGAAAAAGTTGCCGTGCGGACTAAACTGCTTGCACTTTTCACACCAAACAGTTGAGAAAGGTAGCAAAATAATTGCATCAGATTTCCCCTTGGCCGGATCCAGGTAATTTACAGTGGAGCATATTCAGTAGTCGATTCTAGTTCTGCTACACTTTTCATTAGCATAGGATCGTCGCAGCACTGGAGGGGAATGCATTTAGGATTTATTCAGCTACATGTTATGAAAATGCGAGCTGTCTGTGGTTGAAGTAAATGAGCATAAACGCCATTTATTGAGACGCGGACGCAGTCAGTGTAGTTTTTGGTGTAAGTCGAGCCTCAAAAATATAAAAATTTTCGATACCGTTGGTGGTTTGAGTGGTCATAATGGTAAGTCGTTTTTCCCGGCGGCATATCTATCATCGTCTAACTCTGAAACTTTTAAATGCTTGATGGAATTGCCACTTGAACCAATGCTGTGATATCAACAGCTGCATGTGTTTGTGCCGCAAAAAGCTCCTCTGGCCAACTGCAAATGTAATGTAATGTGGGCTTATTTATTTATCTGCAGCAAATGTGACGGCGGCGAAGGCGCCTTTGAAATAAATAGGTATGGCATTTTACTTTTTGGTTATGACATTTCACCCTTGAAAGCCCCAGTTCAAACTTAATGCCCTTCACCCCTACAGCATGAATATTATGAGAACAGATACGATCTGAGAAATGAAGGTTAGCTGCAGGAAAATGATGCGATGGAAACTACTTTTATCTCACTTCAGAAGACTCAAGTGAATACGGAGAAGAGGCTTATGCAAGGGGAAAAATAAAGAATGAAACGACTCTCATTTTTCTCAACCATTTCAGGAATTTAACAATAGCAATGGGAAGAATAACTTCAAACTATATTTATCAAATTAAATTCATATTTTTCGAAAATTCACGTTTAAACAATGGGTTTGGAAGGAAAAACCTGGGAAATTTCTAATATAATTTTGTTGACAGCCATGTATTGAGACATGAGGAGCACATTGTTCGAAAGATGAGAGTTCAGAGAATGTGTCTATGCATAAAAAAGGTGACCTCAAGAGGGAGCCCAAAATTACAAAATCCGTATCCTGAAATTTTCAAAATTTTGGTACCCACTTTAGGTCACCTTTTAAATGCTTAGACACATTCTCTGAACTCTTAGCTTTCGAACAATGTGCTCAACATTTCTGTGCATTTGTTAGTTTAGGAGATATAAAAGTCCAAAGTCTGAAAAAAGTACTTAAAACACTCATGTAAAAACAAAAGTTTTCTCTTAGTTTTAATTTCTCAGCCAATTGCCGACCGATTTCGATGGTAGTTGGGTCAAAAAGTTACCCCAAGATTCCAGTTTCAGAATCGGTATTCAAAAGTGCGATAACCTTAGAATGTCGGGAGTTATTCACGATTGAAAGTGTATACCTGAAATTGGCCCAGCCTGTATTTCGGAAATTTAAGTCGTGACATGCAGACTGATGCACTTAATTTTCGCAGGTCATTATGCACAACTCGTCCCGCTAACGGCACATGAAAAAAACTCACAAATAACCTGAAGTTCGCTTTCAAGTCTACCCAAGTAGAACGAGAGTTCGGCAAAGAAAGAATGGAAACGATATAAACGTCAAGCGTGGCTGCAGAATAACTCGCATGTATCAAGCTCGAAACAAGCCACCTGACCTGGACAAGTCAATTCAGCACCATCACCATAAGCAAACTTATTGGGAAGTGGAAGATGAATATTTTCCAAAAGTTCTACGTGACTTCTGTTAACCTAATTGAAACCTTTGTCACCTGAAATTGAATAAATATTTGCCTTTTTTGTAATATAAAAAAAATCTACGTGACTTGAACCTTTTTGTAATTTATCCTCGGCCTTATTGGAGCCCCTGTTTTCCAGCAAGGTCCGCCAAATTCCAACAGAAATCATCATTTAATCTCAGGGTGAAAGGCTCATGAGCATTTTGGTTCTCTATCTCCCCCCTGAACTCCCTCAACGTGACCACGGAAATGTCACCATTTAACAAGCTGGGATTTCGGATGCAGAGTTGCTTGAAAAACTGGAGAAGACTCTTGCAGACTATTATCCACGATAGCACAACTAACAAATCCTTCGGAGGCTAACGGATCATGAAGGAAGCGAACTCCTAATGGAACTAGAGAACGAGACCCTCCGAGCCCAAATCTATCGTCTGGAGAAGTTTTCTGGCGTTCCAGTCAAAAATATTTAAGGCATGGCGGTAATTTCCGGACACTTCGGCAGGATTTTTATTTAAATTGTTCCTGTTGGTACCTAGTACAACAGAAAAATCCTGAGGATCCAGCAAGAATAATCCTCCTTTTGGTCCCCCATCAGGGGTCCTCATGGTAGTAATAATAAGTTCTCCAGACGCCAGACAATGTGTCGTGTGTGGAGTGGCCAATTCAAACTTCTCCACGACTTCAAGCTCCATAACTTCATGCAGTGAAGGAACCAATGGATCGCTCACATCAACAATATAAATTCGGTGGCTATTGATACACCGAAGTACCAACTTGACCCTTTGGCCCCCAGCGCAGCCATAACAACTGCTGCAGATATTCCAGCCAACCAGTATGGTGGAGGTCGTCGCCAGTATTAGGCACTTTAACCGGTGCAACGCCTGAAATCAAGTTCAACCTCCAGATTTGAACACTTTGAACACAAGATTGAAACTTGATGAGCACGACATTGACTTGACAAATGGTCGAGCTTGAAGGGTCGACATCAACCGTGAACAAATAATCCTGCTTCGTCTTATCGAGCTAAATACAAGGAATGTACACAATCTACTCTCTGGGCCTCTTTATGGCACTTTTGGGGCCCTTGAAGCTAGGAACTTGACATTTTCCACTCCCCAAGCAGCTCATTTGAAACTAAATTTGACTTAAAAATTTCAGAAAGAATCAGTGTAACTAAATGCTACTGTGCTTGTCGTGCTTTTTATACTCATTAAGTCATAAAATGTTTCAAATCGATACTGCACGGTACAGAGCTGTACTGCTGGCCCAAATATAATTCTATAGATAACTCTAATCAATTACACTGCACATTCAACATGTAATCCAACGGTAGTAATGCTAACAGTAAGAGGCATATTAAACACCCAAAGCGGCATTTATTTTCAAGCTTTAACGACCTAGTGTGTTGACCTGAACCTGGGAATTATCACTCTCATTTGTTTTATATTCGTGACTCACTCACACGGCTGTGAGAGGCAAGAATTTTTCTGTGTAGCGTAAGTCCACACTTCCACACTACTTCCCCATCTATATTTCAGGTTTTTCGCCGTTTGAATACGTCTTCCCACGGCTCAAAGTCAATCCGCACGCTCATTGGCTCTCATTGTCGCGGCATAGAAGCACTGCATTTAGTACAAGTGGCTGGATTATTCACATTCTCAATGCCAATGCTTTCATCAAGCATTGAGGTTGAGACGCGCCAGCGCGTTCTGTTAGCTTTACAGCGCAACAGACAACACGGCGCTACAGCAAGTAAACCAAAGCGCTCTCAATACGCATTTCAATACCACTAAATGTCAGTTCAGGGCCCTGTAAACTATCAACGGGTGCTTACAGGAGCTAGGCTTTTATTGCTCTTGCATCGATTAAGATACAATTCCCTTACATGGATTAGGCTGCAATGCCCTTGCATCCATTAGGATACGATGCCCTTGCACTGATTACGCTGCAATGCCCTTGCATCGATTAGGATACGATGCCCTTGCACTGATTAGGCTGTAATGCCCTTACATCGATTAAGATACAATGCGCTTGCATAGATTAGAATGTAATAATGCCCTTGCGCTTCGTATCCCGTGCATCAATTAGTACTTAGTGGGTTTGCAAACATTAGGCTGCAATGAACCATCAATGTAACGGTTATAGGCTTCAGTGAGCTTGCAAATGTTGAGGTAGAATGGGCTTGCAACGATTGCGCTGCGCTGCAGTGGGCTTGCAACTGCTAAGCTATAGTGGGCTTGCATTGGCTAGGCATCAATGGTCTTTCAACGGTTAGGCTTCAGTAAGCTTGCAACTGTGAAGCTGTAATGGGCTTGCAACGGTTAGGCTGTAATTGGCTTGCAACAGTTAGGCCTCAATGGGCTTGCAGCAGTTAGGCCTCAATAGGCTTGCAACTAATAGAAGCCAACGGGCTTGCAACGATTAGACTGCAACGGGCTTGCGACGAATAAACTGTAACGGGCCTGCAGCGAATTAACTGTAACGGGCTTGCAGCGAATACGCTGTAACGGGCTTGCAGCGAATAAGCTGTAACTGGCTTGCAGTGAATAAGCTGTAACGGGCTTGCAACGAATAAACTGTAACGGGCTTGCAGCGAATAAGCTGTA
This sequence comes from Deuterosminthurus bicinctus, assembly GCA_034698825.1. NCBI lineage: Eukaryota > Metazoa > Arthropoda > Collembola > Symphypleona > Bourletiellidae > Deuterosminthurus > Deuterosminthurus bicinctus. Next base: position 609 of record JAQIWI010001382.1, on the reverse strand, counting down.
ACGGGCTTGCAGCGAATAAACTGTAACGGGCTTGCGGCGAATAAGCTATCAGGGGCTTGCAGCGAATAGGCTGTAACGGGCTTGCAGCGAATAAACTGTAACGGGCTTGCAGCGAATACGCTTCAAGGAGCTGGCGACAAATAGCCTACATGGGCTGGCAAAAAATAGGCTACAATGAGCTTGCAACGGGTAGGCTTCTTTGTGTGTAACTGCAAATGCGGCCGGATTACGGTCACTAAGCAAGTCACAGGCTTTTGCGCTCAAATAAGTTGCATTACGCTTACGTAGTGCTTTCGAACTCACTTGCGCTTACATAGCGCTTTTGAACTCACTTGCACTTACTTAGGCCCGCCGCTGTGGAAGATGACAGATTTTAATACTTAGTTTTCTTCATATCATATGAACTTCAGATGTAATCGTGGGGACCAACTAGCCTGGTAAGCCCACGCTCCGCGTGGAGTCAGACCTGCAGGGAATCGATTCGATGCAAAGTTTAAAATCCTTGGGGGGAGACTACAAGGAGTCAATGCAGCGAAAAAAATTTGCTAGAATTCGCGGCCTGCATAGGGTTATTTGTGTGATTGCCGCGAATTCTAGCAAATTTTTTTC
>JAQIWI010001381.1:0-16861 GCA_034698825.1 Deuterosminthurus bicinctus | reverse complement strand
GGTTATCGGGGCCGAGTTACCGTCGGTTATCGGGGCCAAGTTACCGTCGGTTATCGGGGCCAAGTTACCGTCGGTTATCGGTACCAAGTTAACGTCGGTTATCGGGGCCAAGTTAGAATCAACCATCGGAGCCAAGTTAGAGTAAGTCATGGGGCCAAGAAATTGTGAGTTATCAGGGCCAAGTTAGAGTCCACTATCGGGGCGACGCAAGAGTCAGTTACCGCGGCCAAGCAAGAGTCAGTTTCCGGGGCCAAGTAATTGTGAGTTATCGGGGCCAAGATAGGGTGAGTTACTGTGCCCGAATAAGAATGAGTTACAAGAGCCAAGATAAAGAGAGATATTTAAGTTAACATGTCCCATTGCAAATTTTACGACGTCCGTAGGACGGCGGGCACGCTAGTACTTCTAATACACGCGACTCATGAAATCACCGTCTTCCGGTGTGGAGGTGCCCGTGTCGACGGCCTAGGGGTCTTCAGGAGTGTTCTTCCGTGATTTGGCCAACATGAATCGCTAGGGAAGGATTCTGAAATGTGCCTTTCACTACTTAGAAGCCTGTAGCTGTTATAGTGAAAGAGATAAATGCATGGCCGTTTCTCGTTTTTTTCGAATTTTCCGTCAGGTAGGGAAAACTGTTTTCCCTGCTTGACGTTCCGGGAAACAATGATAATATCAACTGGTAGCCAAGGATGTGGGGTGTGTGCATTTGTAAAAGCAAGTCCCTGGGACCCGTACTTTCGGAGTTATAAGGACCCAAAGTTTTCGTTTTTTTGGGTCACAAGTGCCTCTGTTGGGAATAAATTTCCCTACTGCCGCACATACGTCCTGCTATGATCAGGCTATGGTGCGGTTTACATAAGGACAGACCGTGGCGGGAAACCCTTTTCAGTAGCGCATCAAGCGGTGGTAGTCTGAAGTACCTGTATTTTGCTCCGACTGACTATCATTGTTTATCGTGTCGCTCATCATACGTTTCTTGATTGAACTCACCGGAGTTTATATACGACAATTGACTCTAACTTGTTCAAGCTACCAGCACAGTGCGATGGTTACGTCAAAGTCTAGGACTTTGGATCCAGTGGATTCGACGTCGGACTCTGTGTGTAGGTGCGTGTTAGTGTATATTATGTTTGTGGAGGGGGGAGGCGGGTATTGGGGGTTGGGGGATAAGGGGGTTGGCAGGTGTAAGTAAGGGGGTAACCTAACCTAAGGGGGTACCACGACTTCCCTGCTCCCGACGGAGGGATATTTTTTTTATTGATACAACAACTCTACACTGGGCTTTGCTCTTCATTCTATTCACAAATACCTGCCAATATTTACATAAACATGTACTGGTTACAAGACTTTATGTAAAACTTCATGCAGGCGTGAAAATACTCAAATTTTTTCAAGAGGGATAATGTCACAGGATTTTTGACAAAGTGAAAACAACTGAATTTACTTGTAATATGCTGACAACCTCTTCGGCAACGTCTGCGCCAATTTCTCTCAACTCGAACTACAATGCACGAACATTGCCAAAATGATCATCCTGGTGGAGAAATAAAACAATAAAAACTCATTAATGTGTCTAACGGCAGAAGCCATGGATCCTGCGTCGTTTCAACTGCTGTTCATATATCATCATCCTGTCTCGCAACCCATCTTCAGTCCCGGGGTACGTGCGAGATGAGATTAAAAATAAGTTAGACAGCTTGGTCATCACAACACCCCGTCACCGTGAGGAGGTCCCCAGCGACTTGTGTATTGCCAGTTCCCGCGGAGAGACCACCTTTGACATCCTGTAGAACCAAATTATTAACATACTGCTGAGTTGAGTGGCTCATTTTTCTAAATTTCCTGGCAACCGTGGTAAAATCTTGTGACATTTGTTAATACCACGACTCTCACATCCAAGGCAAATCTGCGTTGCTCGTTGCACACAATTCAAAGAAATGGGAAGCACTTATAAATTCTCTCCTTAATTTAAAAATAATATGCTTGGTTTATCACGAAAGGTCACATGCAGTATAATCGCGGATTGATGGATTCAAATAGCGTGTTAAAGCGACATTTGCGTCTATCGACAGATCAAAATATGCTGATGGAGACCTATGGAATGTAGCGAACGAAACTGCATTAATAGTATGAGAAAACCAATCCGATACGTGCAGTTTTCTTTCAAGCCTGAGCGATGTGAAAGTGGTTCTTACATCTTGTTTTAAAAAACAGGCACCAGAGTTCAGAGTAGTTGTACCGAGATGTTTTAATTAGTGGATAATCATCCCTATTGACTCCTGTGTTAAGTAAAGGCACTATATAGATTTTATTGACTTTGTTAATGCCTCCAATTCAGCGGCATGTGCCGTAAGCGATGAAAGCTGAGTGTATATAAACGTCAACACATGCACAGGCGGTTTTTGACTTCACAGTATTACAACAGACAGGTCTGTCTGAGTCGAACAGCTCATGAGCAACATCCATAGAATGCTATAAAGATGGCGAAATTCCCAAATGCTGGCGTGCCTTTGATGACAATCAATAAAGAGCCAGAACCTGCAGTAAAGAGCAAGAGTGAGTTTACAGTAAGTCATGTCACCTTGAACCCTATTTTTATTACTTGGAATAATATTGAGATCAACTTTTCTCTGCTCTTTCTCTCTTCCTCTTCATCAAGAACACACCAAATTATGTTGTAAAAGTTGAATTCATCATGGTAGATTTTAGCGATGATAAAGAGTTAATTAATTTAACGACCCAACTTTTTTCGCGCAACGGACAAAGCAGAATGTGTGTGCTTATGGTGGAAGGAATAGCCTCTCATGTCCTACAAGAAATACTCCTATTTATAAGAGCTTGTTTACACCAACACCAGACCCAGATCCACTTGGCAATAACTCTAGCTAATGTGACAGAGGAAGAAACGAAATAGTAGCCGTTACCGTCAACTATTTAAACCGCTTAAAAGATCCTCTGCTCTGTCCTTGGCCTGTAATTTCCTCAAGTAATCAAGCACTATTTATCACTGGTCTCCTTGAACTTATACTCAAGCTCTGTTCCATGCAAATTGATCACGCGTGTTCGGTTTATCCTGTATTCATTTGCCGCCGGCCTGGTCTATGAGGCATACAGATTTAGCTAACTTCACGAGAATCACCCCTATGCTTTGTGTAATTCTAAGAGACATTGATCAAGTGATCGCTTGACACGAAATGGGAAAAAAGGAATAGGAAATTCTTGGATTTTTCAGCCATACCTATTTATCTGAAAGGAGAAGTATTAGATAGACATATCTGTTTTAAACTTCATCATATACTGAGTCACACAAAACACACAGCCCCCTTGCTTTTGTTTGTCTTATAGCACACGTTCAATTATTTTGTACGCATTTATAAAATCCTTGATACTATGACATGACATGGTTTTATATCACTCAAGAGGATTCTCTTGAGGTTGAATTCTAAAATCCATTTCCTCTTTACATTATGTTTACCCTTAATTCATAATCAATTTGGCCACAAAGCATTTTCAGGACGTTTCGCTTACATACAAAACTTATTACAAAACTACTTTCTGAATATAACTCGAGATACTTTTTATTTGGTCTAATTCTCTTACTAATATGACGTGAAATGGTACCCGTTGAGCACATGTTTTACAGTAAAATCATGTATGGAAAGATATTCCATCCATCTCTGACATTCTACTATATCAGTTAAGGATGAAATCATCTAGCTGACGTTGATGCCAGACCTGACGGTTTTCAAGTGTGTTGGGCTCTTTGCCAATTATTTCTGGTATTTTCGGAGTGTACTCACAGCGAAAATTAGCTTTGTTACAAAGCAAACTCCTTGTATGCATTAATTTGCAAATCGTGGCCGTGCAACAGGGTAGTGAAAAACACAGTGTAAAAACATTCTCTCTAATTTTCTCGTACGTATCAAAGGTAACTCAGAACAGGTCAAGAGATAAACTCGTGGTCCGCGTGATATGAACACAAAATTAAGAGTTAATAAATAGGTTCGTGTTTGATATAAATCTGTTTAGTTCAATTCTTCTGCAGCTTTCTTTAAAATAATTGCTTCCAGTGTTATACCTCGGTAATTACTGGTATAGTCTTATTTAGGTATGTTACATGTCGTACTAAACTATATTCCACAATAAACTTACAAGAATTGTACCTCATAAACTTTACATGCTCAGACACTTTTGCAGCTAACGATCTGACGCCTCAACTACTTCGCTATTTAATTACTTCGCCGGGAGCATCTGTGATTTTCCCTCAACCGCATTACGCTATACTGATGAGTGGTGGTATGAAAGAGCTCTTTATTATCTCGCGTTCACTCGTTTAAAAGCCGTGAAATTTATATTTCTGACGAGAAGAAAATGCTACGTAGGAAATGGCTTGTCGTCTTAGAAGAAAAAGTGCGAAGTGGACGAAGTAAACATGATACGATGATTAGGATTTCTGCGGCTCTTTTCGACTCTCTCCAGCTGGGACTTGCTCTCATCATCCCCATCATATGTTTCCATTGCTACATAAATAATTTCTTTGGGCATGTTCAAGGAATTTTCAGCTGTCGTAAGCAACAGCCGACGCAGTAGTATCAGTACCCTTCTGTGTTTGTTTTCACAGCAAGTTGGCGAAGGTTGCGTAAGCTTGACGACGACTGACATGGTCAAATATCTTACACACACAGCATTTGCACACATCTGTGGACCTCTCTCTCCCAACTGGCCTTGTTATTCCTCCCTCCTATTCAAATAATTCTCACCGAAATACAAGCTGAAAAGGACGTCACCCTTTCACTATTCACTTTTCCATTTTGTCTGGCTAAGTATTTCATTATTGAGTGGCTCAGCTGTGAGCAAACCCCACTCTTGTTGTATCTTCGAGTAAAAAAAAACTGTATTTATTTGGAAGACTTGAAGAAATAAGGTGGAAGTGGGCCAGAGGAGTGGGAGCGGGAGAGTAAGAGCCGGGAATTTAACCTTACCACATCCGTCAGCAGCAGTAGCAGTGTCTCATCCTCTTGCTTGAGACACTTGGGAACATTTACATTTACCAGTTGTCAGTGTGTGTGTGTCTGTGTGTGAAGGAAATGTGTGGAGGAGCGGAGGATATGTAACTATACTAGCTCTCGTGCAAAGTGTTGTACGGCGGCGAGGATTCAAAAGGAAAGCAAAGGAGGAGCAACAGTAGTGAAATTCATCGAGTGCAGCGTAACAGTGTATTTTCCAGCTCACACTCAAGTGTATGAGTGCACATAATAAATGTGATCTTGCCCTTATTGAAGCCAACAAGAATCCCTCCTCCAGTGCAGTGTCAACTTTGGAAATGAGACTTTGCAAGGAGGTCTTATATGTGACTGGCGTAAATTGAAAACGTTGAGCACAATGGTTTTCCTTCATCTCTCAGACTGCATGAGTGAGAGAGAGAGAGAGAAGTGAAAGAGAAGAAGATAAAGTGAGGGGACGTTGTTGTTCGTGAAGAAACGTAGGAAAGTAGTGGCCGGGAACGGAACTACACACGCTTCCAGACAACGGAAACATGTAGTGTGCAGCACTTGAAGAATTTCAACAGAATATAACCTCCTAGTCTGAACAAATCCTACCTCATTTTACCTTCACTCTAATAGTGTGCCGTGCTTCCGCCCGAAATTGCTCCCACCGGGAGATAGAGTTCCTTAGGTGCACACAAAATTTTCCCTCCGATTCCGAATGGCTTCCTTTATTTTCATCAACACTCAGCAAAGCACACATGTAAATGGACCACAAAAGGAGCACAGAAAATTAATATTTAATCTTTCACAACACTCATGCATTCACGGTCTGAACAGGATGCATGTTGGCATTGGAAGGATTTAGAAGACCGACTTTTCAAAATCCTTCTCGGCTTTCAAATTTATGTTTTCAATCCATTGAAAAATGTATAAGTAAATTTAGTTTATGTGGGCTGAAGGGGATGGAAGCTATTATCGTAAGGATGTCATGCTCAACATACTTGCAAAGTTGTCTGCTTTGAAAGCAACGACGATGACGGGAACAACAGGTGAGTTTTCTTTCGTATTTTTTACTGCACGACTATGTGCACAGCTTTGATACTTGCGAGAGTCTATATTTAACTCTCGCACACGTGTCCACGTTGTTGCTGGTCATAGGAATGGAACTATATATAAGAAGTGAACTTGATATCTCCTCGTTTCATAAGCGAAAATAAGAAAAGTTCATCAGCTCGAGTGTAAAAGTTCTCCTAAGGGCCTCTTTAGCGTGTATGGAAATGAGTGCATGCCAGGTTTTTTCATCAGCTTTAGTCTAGCATGTGTAATTCGCTAATTTAAATTCCTCGGGGTTCTTTCTGGTGAAAAGTTAGCCTAGGAAATAGTTATTCTGTTAACGCCTTTTTCATTCCTTGTACCCTACTCAGCATAGTTTAATTTATCATTGACTGAATTGAAAGTTGTTACTATTGTTGGGAACTTCACTTATCCCAAGATCAGACTCATTAGCTGATTTCATCATGGAATTTGTCTTGCGTGTTATATGAGCAAAATATTTCAGCTAATATTATTACATGTAATGTCACAATAGCTGTTGTTATTTTACAACAAAAAGTTACTGGTAAATCATTCATAATTTCTCCAAGTGTGTCATTAGTAATTTTTACTGTTCCCACGTAGGCATACAAACATCTGCAGAATAAGAAACATCACATTGCAATGGAAAGCATTTATACTGCTTTGTGTTTTAGTTTACACGATATTTGAATTTATTTCAATATTCACGCTACTTTGCATTCTCATGCACAAACAAAAAGATAAAGGGCAAAAGTGCTTTGAAGGCGATCGAGCCTTCTGCCTCAGTTCAATCCATGAACTTTGGAGAGAGAAAGCAATGCTTTAAATAATAATTTCACATAGGAAAATTCAATTCATCTTGCCGCCATTTCTGAGAGAGTCAGGCTTGTGGCAGAATGCTGTATGAAGCTATAAATACTATAGCATTCTCTTCTAGCTCGCAAACATACGCACATTACAATGAGTTATTACTGCCAGACGACGTCGAGGACTAATAGGAACCAACTGTCCGATGAAAGGCGAGCTGTACGTGTCTACATGCTGCATTTGTCCACAGCCCGACCATATTGTCAACGTGTGAGAGTGTCAATGTGTGCCAGACAACGGAACTACTGGCTCCGCTCGTGAGAAACGCTTAGTTCGGAAAGACAAACTCAAGATGAGATATTAGACTAATACAAGTACAAGAATTGTAGAGAAAAGCATGGTCATCATCTTCTTCATGCCTTCTTAGTCACAGAGGAAATGATCTTCTTCTCATTTCCTTCGGTGAAAATGAGCTGTGAGTACTAAAAGAGGAAGGGAATAAGACAGAGAACAAAGCCAATTATGTTCGTGTCTCAACTACATATTCCAGCAGAATTTAAATAACGGGGATGTATGTAAGCAACGCAGGGTCATTGGCTGGTTGTGTGGTTATGTGCATTTGTGGTAGCTGTTTGCGGAGCGAGAGCAACATGGTGATGAGTATAGCGGAAGCGGAGGAATCAAGTGTCTAACATGATTTTTATGGGGAATGTAATCATAAGAAAGGCTTTAATTTTCTCAACCAGCTCTTGGAATGTAAATGAGCCAAGGGAAATCCTCCTTTATTTCCCGGTCTCCGCACAAGTTTAGCCAGAATTTTAACTTCAAGACATAGCATGGATATATAACAGCTTACATAATGAGAGCAATCATTCTTGTGTAAGCCAAGAAGTTGTTGTGGGCCGCGGATGGAGACACTTATTTAATTGCTTTACTCCATCATGTTTAGCAGGAATGTTGATAAAGGAAGAAGAGCGAAGAAGATGCATACCCTGTTGTAATGAAATCCACGCCCGCATCTTATCCCATCCAAGTCGTTCCCTTTTGAATCTTCACACACTTCGCAACGCCTTAACTGATTTTATTTTCATAAAGTTTTCCAGCATGATCATGATTCTCGCGTATCCAATAGCTTCATATTTTTCACTATCACAGGAAGAAAATAGCGCAATTAATGATCCAACCCACGTGTATCTGACAGATTGACAGTGATTTGTTGAAATTTGACGCTACGAGTAGGAACGAGAAAAATGCGCGTAATTCTCCGTGCTGCTGCAAAAGAATAGGGAGCGTCAGCTTCTTCTTCTTCTTCTTAATCGATACACGAGCCTTTTCCTTCGTGCGGCAGCCAAGTTGTTCCCCATTAAGTCTAATGGGAAGAGACATGGAGAATGGGATGCGTTATATAGAGAGAAGGAGAGTCTCTGTCATAGTCATCCTATGCACGACCAACTGCTAATAATAATCATAAATGTAATAATACCACCGGGACGGAGGATAAAAAGAGAAAGTTGTTAAAGTTTCTTTATACAAAGCAAGAGAAAGAGAGAGAGACAAGGAAAAGCTCTATAACCGGAAGGAGCTTGTTACGAAGAGGATGCGGCCAGGTTTGAACTCCATATTCTGCTGGAAGAGATGAGGCTCAAAATCCACACGCACATCTACTCCATTTTCTGATACACTTTTGTTTCTCCCTCTGTATACATTGGTTTTGATCTTTGTATATTTGGGAGAACAGGGGAAAGTTTTCAAATATCATTTAACTTGCTTTCACTTTCTAGTAAAAACTTTTGAATTTCTAGTCCCTTCTCACAATATACCTACAGAATCCAAGTTTATACTGTGTAGTACAACAATAACAGAGAAAATTCAGCCGATGTGTATGTTTGAACTGGATTCTAATCATGAAAAAAAGCCAAGCTATAGCTAAATCGCATTCCATGCCCTTTCTTGTTCTATCCTTACAGCAATAAATCATCCAGGCTGAAGCTCAAATGAATTTATTACTGCTGTAGCTCGTTGAGTAAAAAGAACAGGTCTGTACTGACAGTACAGTAGGAGCAACAAGGGTTTATGTGGAAGTTGAAATAAATGCTGGTTTTCTGCATGTGTAGGTCCTGCCAGCTCCGGTGATGTGGTATAGTAGCTAATAATTATAGCTGTTCATACCCAGAGGAAATCACATTTGGCTGTGTAAGCCTTACAAACAATTCTGCCATGGCTTTCAGTGTAGACGGCAGTTTGGAGTAGTTCGTGCCTTCTCTACTATCTGACCAGCTTCATACACACTCAAGTTGGGCTGGTGTATACATAAGAATTGGGGTACGTGAGTGTGTAGGAAACCACAGAGTACTATTTCAATTAGAATTAAGCTCTATGCAAATATCAATGTGGTTTTATGTGTACGTCTGTGAGGGACGTGTGGGAAGGTATGGAAGGGGAATGTTGGAGAAAGCTAGGGGATGAGTCATAATGGGGAAATGTCTCTGCTGTTTTAACAAGAGCCTTCGACAATCATCATCTTGTGGGCAAATTAATTAATTACACTTTCATAGACAACACGAAGGCTGGGAAAATAGTAAGAGGGGACCATGTGCGTTTTTGTCTGAGAGAGGACGACTACCACCAGAGAAGTGTGCATTTGCCTTGAGTCTCCCCCTCAATTGACCAACAGTATAAAGCAAGTCGACGATAGTCTCATTTTGTACTGCAAATGTATTCCGTTCGTGACTAGGCCAAAATATATCTGCATTCTTACTTTATTCTATGGGATTAATTATGGAAAATAAATGAAAATTAATGGTTGGGAAGCTGGCTATTATTGTGCGGCTAATTAATAACAAAGTTTTATGCCTATTCACCAGCCTATGAACAGCGATAGAAACAAGAAGGCGAAACAAATTGTATTAGAGACTCATGACTTATACTGTGAGGTCCATGGACACATGGAATATTCACGTTTAATGTGCATAATGAATGCCACACGGGAAAATGGAGGGAATAATCCTTCTATATGCTCATAACTTACAGCAACTTGCCGATAGTTGAGTAGCAATCAGTTTACATAATTGCATGGCCGTGGAACTAGAGACGTTACCATTATTCCCCGTCCACTTTACGTTCATTTAGCATTAATTTTGGCATACACGCAAACTTATATTTTCACGTTTATCTGTGTGACCTCTTGGTCTGTTTCATCATGAGAGAAGCCGCTATAAGTCAATTTACTTACTTGCGTGACCATCAGTATAAATGTGTATCTTATATTTTTATTACTATTATTACAACCCACGTGCTCCTCTCTGATTCCACATTAGCAGCTGACTTGAAATCTTGACGTCGGAAAAACTGCAGTCTCTCCAAACGCGTGCAAATTTGCTGATGATATCCAAGATTAGATCAAAGGTAAAAGTCGGCTCATGTGCCCACCAGCCTTACACGCCCCTTCATTCCTCCATGTGGAGTGCATAAGCCAGAAAATTTTATTGGAAGCCAGCACATGGGCCGCTTTTCCCTCTCTCATGGCAAATGGATTCAATAAACGGCGGAGGAAATGTGGAAACTATATATACCGTTGGCAATAAACGGAAGCATTTGGTCCACCCTTGTAGCTTTTCACGTACATTCTTCATTCTTACTGTTCCAACTCATATCCCGGCTCCATTAGCTTACTTTTTTCCCACGTGAAACTACGACGTGCTATGACCTTTGGAACATATCGTCCTGTGCTATATGAATAGTCACTTGTGGACTTTTCCCCAGCTCTGATTCCGCCTGTGAACACCCAGCTGACGGCTCCATCATCTTATCATCTTCCTTAAGTCCTCCGGCAATGCACCAACAGTCATATCTACTTGTCAGCATGTTAGCAAAAGTAGGACAACTGAAAAAAATTCAGGCGTTTTAGCTCCGAGAATGTCCCGTTTCACTAATTCTCTGCACACACAGATGAAAAACAGTGGTGATTCACTGGTGACGCTGGCAGGGGAGCAGGTACTCTTTAACTCATATCCACCGCCCGTTACCAATGTAAATGGGAGCGAAGACATGAAAAGGATCATTGAGTGATTTCCATTGAACCAGGAAAGGGATTGCTTCGGACTTTTCCCTAATTTGCTCTGCCTCAAATGAGAATTGCGGGCACCATCATCTCCGCGAGCACTCCGACTTCATCAAGGCCCTTTGGGAACAGTTGGAAACTTTTCCATGCACACAATAAGAAGCTTGGTCGTGGGTTGTTCCGTTCTAAAAAGACAAATGTCAATTAAAGTAAGCTGCCGGCTTATGTATTCTTATCACAATACAACTCAGAAAACCATATAACGTCGCGAGCCTGTCAAACTTATGGCTTTTCACAAAAATGTTTTACCTCCCTTCCATCAACGCGCTTCCCGAACCTAAAAATAAGAGTAAGGAGGTCATTGAAGCAAAAAGGTAGCAACTTGTTAAGATGATATACATCCTTGTGAAAACTTGACGCACTGCGCAGAGGAATATTGTAAAGATACACGATCTTGTTAAACTTTAGTATCACATGGAGACAAATCCCTTAACTTTCAGATTGTAGTTCTGCAAGAAGTCAGCTAGTTGAATCCATAGGCATCTCATCTGAAGTCTGCCCTTGTTTTCTTCAAGCGTACCGTGAGTCAGACAGCCAGGAATTTCTCATAATTCCGTCTCACCAAGCACAACGTATGCAATCCGCTGCAGACAAACTATTCTCATTTATTCTCCCGCAATTACGAGTCAACTGTAATCAAACATTGAAAATCTCAACTATGCGAGCAGATGCGATTTGAAATTTATGAGTTATTGCTTTTAAAACCCTTCATTATAGTAGTTGGAAAAATCATGTTTTAGTCAGGCTGAAAAAAGTCCGACAAGTCCTCTGTACACATCACTATCTCATGCTCCTTTTACTACATAAATAAACTAAACATGAAGCCAAGCATGAATTCAATGTACGACAACCTCTTCTCTCCAACACGGCTCTACCATGCGGAAAGAGACAGGAGGATGAGAAGGAACAACAAGTGCGCTTTTTTCCCCACATACTATATGAGGGAGAAAATTTATTGCTTTTCTATGTAAAGCCACCATCGTCTGATTTCACACATGAAAAAGAAATTTACTTACCCTTGAAGAGAATTTCATCCTCCAGTGCTAACGAGCTTCATCAAAATAACATGTTGAAAATAAAAGCGCCCACTCCACAAACCGCGTTGTCCTCACTTTTGTCGTCTGCCTAGGGATAATACTAAAATCACGTATGACGTCAAATCACAATATATATACTCGGCACTAATCCAATTAATCAAAGCTTTTTCAACTTACACATAACCCAGCCACATTAGTTCGTCATCATAAATGTTTTTGGGCATGCAAAGAACGCGAGAGGGAAAGAGTCTACTAAAAATCCGACGCGATGAGGGGAATCAAGCTAGATTTTGTATCGAGAACACGGACTGCCGAGCAATAAAAGCGCACTGTAATTGGTTCCTCCGTATTCTGATTTTGGAAATAGCTGATGAAAGGGAATCCTTCCATCAACACATCCCATCATCACTCCATGCCGCCAAAGTTGTCCTGCTTCGAAATTAAAAAAAGTTTTAATCGACTTCCAACAACACAAGGTTACTCCGTCCTCTAAGGCTTCCACATGATACTATCAGCCTCATCATAAAGTCAACACTACTGTTGAGCAACGTGTAGACGCTGACATGTTGTCGGGCATACAAAGTAGCACATATATTTTATAGCACGCAAAACTAGCATGAAGGTACGCAAGCTATCACCATAGTCTACGGACCATGAAAAGTGCCGGCTCAATCAGCCTTCCACCCGCTCGTTTTCCCTACTCAAAATCCCCACATGTCGGCTGCCGGATACTTTGACCAACATTAGCTAAAGCTTTGGGGGATTTGCATAAAAGGAGCAGACTACTGTCGGCTTGTTGTTCCATAAAGTCGCAGATCTAGCAACCATTCCCCGAAGGCAATGTACAGATATAACCCATATGTACTACGAACAAAACCCTCGGCAACGGCAGAGGACATTGCCGATGCTCTGAACCATTAGGTCACCTCGATAACGGAATTAAAATTCATGAGAAATTGAAACAGTCGAAGAGAGGGATGGGGATTATTGAACTTTCACTCTCTGCTTCGCCTCTCTGCCACGCCATCGGAGTACAAATATTTATGGTGACATTGACGAAGGAGGCTTGAACGACACACGGAGGCAGCATAAAGCTCAATACCTTTCACCGCAAGACGGCCAAACTAGAATAAACGAGAGTGTGTGTGTGTGTGCATGTGTTAGTACCAGATTGTTTGGGTCTAGTACGTGAATAGGAGAAAATCTTGGTGGAAATATGTATGTTTGTGGGTAAAAAACTTACATAGAGTATACACAGTTTGATTTGGTTGAGTGGAACGGGGACTGTAAATCCTTCATGTTTCCTCCGCAGAGAAGAGAGAGAGCAAGCTGAAGGGAGTGGAGTTTGTTTGGCAAGACAAATAGGACGAGAGAAGGAAATTTCAAAGGAACGACGACAAGGAGATGAAAAAATCTGGCGACAACAGCTAAGATTTTAGCTGATCCTATTGATCTCCCAATGCTTTGGCACTCTCTCTCTCCAAACACGCACACACTCACTGAAAGGTGACAGATGATGATAAAGATTTGCGACGGTATTTTATGGGGAAATTGGGAAAACATATGTGTTCAATCTCTCACTCGCACCACTTCTGTGCTCCACCATATGTGTGTCTCTATACAATCCGAAGTCCGGCATAACCCCACTACAAGCTCTAAAGACAAAGACACAGTCTCATTCACATTATCTGCAGTATTACACAAGTGACGACCACCTCGGCCATTGTGGCCTCTTCATCTTCAAGCTTGCTTCTCCTATGAGTGCTGTAAAAGCAGAAAGCAGCTCCACTCCTGTCACCGTACTCATGATTGTGTGACTGCTATGAGAGGGAAGAGCCTCACACACTTACACACTCAACACATCGACAAACACACGGCAATTGCTTCGCTTATATCTCTGCTCTGGAGAAAATTCAACATCCAAAGTACACAAACATCCTTTTTACCACCAGACCTTTGTTTATGTTGTACATGAACGTTTTTCTCCAACAAATACTCACATACCCTCCCATTCACGCTGACACTGTCATCGACCTGCACACACAACACATGTGTCTGTTTCACAGATCTTATGACAGGAACAAGTTGTAGGCAAGATTACAGCTACAGCCCGTCCATTCCTTTACATGACATCCTCAACAGCTGATACACTTTACAGCAGCCTTTGTAAAAGTCCTTTGAAATTCCTCCTACTGTTACTCACTAAGCTCAGTTCACACACTAACTCAGACCCCTATATACTAAAGCCTACCCGTCGACACAATGTAGTTTTGTTCTTGGTGAGAATCAAGATAAATTATTAATGACACACTTCTCACTTCCGCTAACCCCGGTGTTCATAAGAGGAGTCGACGTCAAATTAAACTCCATTGATCTGCTGGGTGTTTCAGTGCCACGAAGACAAGTCAAACTTTGTTAGCAGTGAGGACGTTGGTAGAATATATTTGGTCATGCATACTTGCGTGTGATTCCAGGTATTCGTTACGCCATGTGAGCTTGCTAACAAGCAGCGGCCTTTACGCTGAGCATAACTTATCAGCTGTGCACATAGACAGAAAAGCTGATATCACGGCTCTGATAGCAAACAGTGAGAAACGACGTGATTTAAACAAGAGCAATAAATTGGGAACAAGCTTTATGGAATAGTGAAGAGCGGGCTGGGAGATAGAAAATGAGCGGAGGCTGGTATTATTAGAAGTGAAAGCACTTGGCTTGATTGTACAAGGTAAATAATAAAAATACTCATTTCCTATGGCACTTCCTATAAGTCATAAAGAATAGGGCTTATACCTTTGAACGGGTATATATGCACGTTCTTTGGGCTGCCTGTGGATCAGAAGTGTGGGACAAAAATGGTCAGACAGAGACAGAAAAAAGAGAGAGAAACATGATAAAAATTGTAACATTTTGCTTCCAAAGGAGGTTCCGATGGAGGAAGAGTAAAAAGCCCTCAAGTCGACGCAATCCATAAAAATGTAAATGTCCCAGCGGTTCGGCGTGCGTGCAGTTCAAGTGGCCATAAGGAAGTGGAGAAGGAGGACTGAACGTACTCAGCAAGAACATCTGAATGGCACCAATTCCCTGCAGGATTCATCCGTCTTTACTCAAGTGTAAGCACCACCACAGCCATGTTGTTCTGAAATGCATCGGGAGAAAAAAAGAGGAGGGAATGGTAGTTAAAAAGACGTGAAATTACGTGTACCCATGCACACAAATGTGTAAATGCATACTCGAAACACAAAACCGGCTATACAATGGCACACATTAGAGGTACACACACATACGTAGATTACAATGGAAGAAGAAAACCCAGGGAAAATGGAACTGAAATCGAGTTTCCCTGTCACTCCAAGACGCGCCTTAGTCTTCCTGGCTCGTTTAGTTTGTTTTATTTCCGTAGAGAAACTTCGCGTTTGCCTTCTTATCGTCGGGGCTCATCTAAAAGGAAGCAGAGGAGAGAAAGTAGGACGAGTTTAGCGATAGAAGATGCCTGTAGCTCTTACTTGCTCCAGGATGGGGAAAGGGGTTCTCTTCTTCTCCTCCTTCGGTTTCTTCTTCTTGACGACGTGCAGGCAAAGGATTTCCAGGCTGAATCCTTAACGATACTTTGTATTGAGGTTTACCGGATCCACTGGCAAACATACACATGCTGCTAATGCACTGCTAGGAGCTGTATAAGGCGCTTGTAAAGAAACAACATGATCTGCCCCCAGTGGTATGCAGTGGAAACTAGGAGTACGTCCTGCACAATGTAACCAAGGCTACGAGTAGCTGGAGCAAAGGCTTACTTCAAGCAGAATAAATCTGCGGCAAAAGTTAGTTTTTCACTACCAATCCCTTCATACAGACCAAAAAGGTGTAGACACGTAACTATATGGACGGAACGAGAGAAACTCTTCAATTTCCTTAATTCCAACGTATCCCTCCGCTTTATTCTTCATTATCCCGCTCGGAAATCTTCTAGATTTATCCTCTATTTGCTTTTTAGATTCTTTCCTTTGTGCATATATTATTTGGCGGGATGAGATTTTATCCATTCCCATTCTAGCTTGCATAAACTTACTATGACATTGACTATATAGTCAGGGAAATCGGGCCTTCTTTTACTATTAAACTTGAAATAGAACAGATAGTTTAAAATTGTTTCGTAAACTTTGAACGAGAAAAATGGGAAAAGGAAGAGGAGCGAGCAGAGACATACTTCTTTTGGAAGTTGTTGGCGGAAAAGGAGAGAAGAGGACGGTGGAGGGAAAATCCGTTAGAAAAGTCACAGGATAAGTTTCGTCTTTGAAGATACCGCCCGGGAGGAGAATGGATGACGACAAACGGCATTCCGCCCAGACTTATTCCATTCAAGGAAGACCCCTAGATCCCCCCAGCTCAATACATATATGCACACGGTTTTAATATTTAGTTTTATTGCTCATGTCATGAAAAATGACAATAATAAATTGTTTTACAGGATGAGAAAATTATGGAGGGAAAAGGAAAAGGTTTGACGATTAGTTACAAGACTACCTTACACCCAGCAGCTGAAGTATACTAGTGGCGCGCTACGATAAAATACTTCGTTGGCCTATTAGTGCTCAAGCTTATGGTCGGGTGGTTATAGAATGTTGGGAAACATTGATGAAAAATTACCGCCTGAAAAGTTGGACACAAGAAATAGTTTTGTATGGAGTGGAAACTAGACTAGGAAATGGAAAGAGGTTCCAACGGGAGGCTTTATGCAGCTGCTGACGATTCTGGAATTAATGTTGCTCTGATAGGACCTCAAGCATATTGTGAGCTTTCCTTATGTTTTATTAATGTCGTGCACACATATACACACATTT